>KZ505693.1:976658-1010524 GCA_002844005.1 Limosa lapponica baueri
CTGAAGCTCTGGCAGCCAGCACAGGCAGCACCCTTTTTGCCCCACAAAATATCAGCTTCACAAAATACAGTGTGAAGGCACCCACCTGCACGTATCTTTGCAACAGCAAATTGCCAACTACTGGCATGGTGCCCCAGTGCCTGATACTTACGATGAACTCTGTCTACATCTGTTCTCAATTTCTGTAATAATCACTGATTGTACTTCTGCAGCAAGTCCAAGGTCATTGGCACTGCTGGTGAGATTGTCTTCATGCTAGCACAGAAAACATCATGAGGATTAGCACACCTTAGTCCCTGTGGGAAGCTCTTCCGGCTCCAGTAAAGAGCAAACACTTCTGTGATATTCCTGGGTTTGGACCCTGTCATTAACCAGGAAAGACCATGTGTTGCCCTGTTTGAAGATACCTGGCATGGTACATAGAGCTGTAAGGCACAAATCACCTGTGCTCCTGCCTGACTCAAGGGATAGTGTCCTCTCTCTCACACCTTCCGAACAGCTGCCAGATTTAATCTTGGGGTTATTTTTTCACCATTAGAAGACAGAAACCCAAGAATAAATATTTGCATATAAAATAAGCTGTGGATGTTATTCTGGATGGTACCTGTTAAACAGATTCCATATATTTTCATGTACATGTACCAGAGCAAGGGCATAGGCACAGACTGACCACAAATACCTGACACACAGGCTGCCTTTTCCTCAGAGGGACCACCTAGAATCCCTCCAGATCTCTCTGGATTAAACCCACTGACATTTCCCTCTGTGCCATAGTCTGGGCATTTTCATTAGGGAAAGAAGGCATACAGGCAAAATTCAAGCACCTATAAACGAAGAATGCTCATTCAGCACCAGCAGATGTATGGAGGACCATGGGCCAAAAAATGAGTTGTAGATTTGTTTTTGAAGGAGGAGAGACCTGGCTGCTGGTAACTTTTGGGATGGTGAATTAAGACCCTGTGTGGAAAACAGTCCAGCTGCTGGATGGTGCCTTCTGACGAACCCCAGTACCTAGTCTTCTTTGAAATGCTGGTAAAATGCTTCCAAATGACAGCTTATTACCTCCCATTTTAACAGAGTTGCTAGTAGGACTGTGGATAGTAGCCGGCACTGCTCATCCCATAACTTATCTGAAGTGAAAGCAAGTCCTAGCTGGATCATTGTGATAAGTATTTGGTTGCTGGTTTTTGCAGTGGAGGTTTATGGTGGTGTGTGGCCCCTCCTGATAACTGATCCCTCTGTGTGATAAAACAGATGAATCATTTCAAAAACTCAGGAGAGAAGCCATCAGGACTCTGAAGAAAAAAAAAAATGCACACAGGTGCTGGTATTCAAACACTTTTTCTAAACCTAAATAAGATGTACCATGTGGGTATGGGAAGCTTCCTTTGGGATGGGAGTGTCTGTTGTGAAGAGGGGTGTAGGGGATGCTTGAGCTGTTGAGATCAGTGTGAGGGATGCACTGCTGAAAGGGGGGTGTAGGGGTGTGATATGAAGCTGCTTCAGAAGGGTCTCTCCTAGGTGTGAGTCGTTTGGACTAGATGTGGAGGCAGATAGTGATCTCCTTTGTGCTGTTACGCTTAGACCTATTGCTTGTAGCTGTACCAGTTGAATCTGGCCACCTCAGAGGTAGCTTGAAGGGGTAAGCTGTGTGGAGGGACACAAAGGTGGGGTGGGAGAAATTTAGCAGGGTAAGATAACTGTAAACTAAAGACCCAAAAGGCAGCCTTTGGCTCTGTCTTGTACTGGATGCATTGGAATATGGAGTTTTTGAGGGCAACGAGAGATAAGTCAGTAGGTTAAAATTATGTTTATGTCTATAGTTACAAGCTTATGATGTCCTCAAGGAGCTACTGCCTCTCTCCAAAATTCACAGTAAAATAGTAGAAAAATTGAAAGAAATTATTTTAAGAAAATATGCCTCACCATGGCTCTTGATTTGTTCTGTGTAATCTGAATATACTGGTTGTGTACAAATACTCCTAACTGAGTCTCAGTCTTCAGTGAAAAACATCTACATGGTTTCGCATTTGGAGGTGTCAGACTTTCCATCTAATTTCCAGGTTGGACAGTTCTTGTGTGTAGCAGAAATGACAACTGGAACAAAGAAAGAGAAAGTAAAAAAAAAATATGACATATGAAATAAAATAAAAGCTTTCACACTTTTCTAAGCACACACAAATCTCACTTCAATTATTTTTAAAGCACTGAGTTATCCTCTCTTTTGCTGTGTGTAAGTGAAAACTTCTCACAGTCCAGATGGAAAAACATCTGAGCATTGCTCTGTTTTGCTGATAAAAAAAAAACCCAACATTTAGAACGTATTTATGAATACTACTTTTACTACTCAACCAGCTGAGGATTTTCTCACAAGCATATGAAATCATTTTCTGGTAGATCTTTTGCTGTAACTTTTTACAATAACACATCAAATCTTAAAAGCGTTCATCAAAAAACACAACCATTTACATTTGTGGGCCTAAATTGTTCTTGGCTCATGGTTATCAGAATCTCTTACAAGTATGAAATTTTTGCTTAATTACTATAGGTGACCCAATTTGAAGGATAAAAATTGGCATATTCCTGAGGTTCAGATGATTACCAAAATATATACATACACGTGTAAATATTCAGGTGTTGTTATGTCTGATGCTCTTGTATATAAAACTAGCTTAAGATTTTTTTTTAGTGCTGGGTCAGTTTGAATATGTTTTGTTTCATCATCCCATTGAATGCACATACTGGGCCATAACTATTCCCAGCTCTTATCTACCTTATAGTGTATTACAAAGCTCTTTCTGAAGGATTTCAGCTGGAATTCATTTCCTAAATGTAGGTGATTTGAGTAATAAATACACCTATTTTTCTGTTCTCCCAATACAAATCTTGTAATATAGACAATCTAATTTCAGAGTTCTCCCAATACAAATCTAGTAATATACACAATCTAATTACAGAGACCTTTTTAGCTGCTGAGCTGTAAATGTCGAATGTAAAGCTGAATACATTTCACTGACTATGGGAGCTTAGACACCTAGCTTAACTTAGTTAACATGCATATTTAGATGACTACGCTCCAGCTGAATGCTCCTCTTAATATTTTCTGATATTTTATCTTCCACACTTAATTGTCAACTCTGACCCTTTTTATTTCCTATTTTCCTTGATTTTCAGATTTGATGAGAAGTCTTCTTTAGGATTGCTTTTTCTGAATATGATACTGAATGATCTCAAACATTTTTCCTGTAGCAGTCTGGAAATGTGTTTTTCTTTCTTTTCTTTTCTTTTCTTTTCCTTTCTTTTCTTTTCTTTTCTTTTCTTTTCTTTTCTTTTCTTTTCTTTTCTTTTCTTTTCTAACTCATTTTTCAGTTCTATTATGGTCTTTTAAAAACACTAATAATAAATATTTCTGAGCTGCTTTTCTTTCTCCTTCTTTGTTTCTGGCTTTCTTCGTTATCCAGTAGGGTACTTCTGAATGCTGATGTACGTATCTTTGTTTTCTGGTGATGGCCAAATCCCTAGATAAAGTGGTTTAGTAAATGCTGTGCTTGAATCCATTATCACAGAGTTTAAGCATGTGCTACTAGTAAGGTTTTCTGTGCAAGCAAACTGTGAAGTTATTTAAATCACTTCCATCTGCCATATTTTTTATTGTCCAGCCTGTGACAATTCAAGAACTCCAAGCTGAAAGAAGGCACTCTTACTCCTGCTGTGATCTTTGAATCAGCCTGAATATTTCTTAACACCACATTCTTAGTTTGTAATATGTGGTAGTAATGTTTATATACTTATTGGGGAGGTTTCACTTCTACTGGGTGCACTTCTCTCTTTTTTCCTGGTGTCTCATCTGTGTGGTGAATCAAATACCTTTAATAAATATTATCTCTACCATATATTTACATCAATAGGGGGATATTTTGCCATTAACCTGCTATTAGATTATATTAAAAATAAGTGGATCATAACAATCTGCAGTAAAGAACAATTATCCATGCATTTCTGTGTTCAGTTATGCATGTAGCAATACACATGGCAGAAAAATAGCAAAGTACCTTTTAGTAGATATACTATATTAAAAAACTATATTATAAAGAACAGGCATGCCTCAGTCACTTATCAGAAACTAGTCAGGTAATTCAAAGCAGTGTGCAAGAGCTGACTTTTGTGGCTAAAAAGCTTCAGATTAAAACAAATTTTATATAATGTTGGTCTATTTCATATTGAATTATTAAGATGGACTAGATTATAAACAGAAACATGCATTAGCTAGGGACTCAAGTAATATATGTTGTAAGTTATGTTTTAGTTAAACTAAGTCTTGCTGTAGGGGATAGTGGGTAATAAAAACTCTTCCTATTCTCTTCTGGATAGTTCCAATGCGTGACAGTGTCCATACAAATAATTGCTGGCAGCTTTGTGTGTTTAGGCATTTTAAAGTTATTTATTCCATACAAAGTGGAATATAAATAAAAGGCAGTCAAAATGAAATGTTAACAAACATTTTCTCAAGCGCCACCCCAGGGCATGATATTGAAGGAAAAGCCATGTACTTTACCACGTGCCAGACTCTCATGTCTTGTGTCGTACTCCCTCCTCTCTAATTGCCACTTTACTTCTGAAATTCTTGCTTGACATTGATACTGGATTAAGCAAGGCTTCTCCAAATACACTCAGGAGTTATTGCACCTAAGTGTTCTTTGATTCTTGATGTGACTTTAAGGAAAGTTCTTCTGGCTTTTTAAAATGGATTTTTCCTCACTTTGTCTAAAACTAATTTTCCTATAACATTCCATTATCAGCTTCCTCCTTGCTACATGTCATATGGCATGACAACAACATATAGTTGCATAGTGTTAAACAAATTTGTATAGAACAAACTCCATAGTATTGTGCCATGAGAAGATCCCATTCCCAGGAAAGGCTGACTGTAGTTAGGATGAGGTCCTGCCAAGACTAATAAAGACCTGCTTCACATAGGAGCTCAATGTGCATTGACTCGATTTGATAAAGGTTTCACAGAATTTTCAGCCTCTCTGCATGTTGCTGTGTGTATATATATGCCCACAGCCAGGCTCTCTTCCACTACTCTTGTCTTTATATGCCTTTTCTCTGACGTGAATCTCTCAATGGATCCATCCTGTAACTTACACTGCTAACTCTTCACATGCGTGGGCTTTGCTTGATTGGTTGTTGACTTGTGGCTGAGATGCCTCAACTCCTTATCTGGGTTTTGCCATGTGTTCTCCAGTACCTGTAATGAAAACTGAATATCAGTGATTCCTAATGCACAGTTATTAGGGAACTATAGCTACTGAATTCTTTAGCTGCCATGCTGAACCATATCAGGGGCTTTCAACACTCTCTGAAATAAAAGGAAGGATACTTAAGCATAGGATCTACATACTACGGGTGACTTTCATCTGCTGAGAGAAGTCAGTCCTCTTAGGAGTTTCCCTGGAAAACTTTCAACCTGGTGAATGCTGCCGTGTCGTTGGACGTAGACTGTTCAGGCTGGAAAAAGTCCGGTCTAGTAATAGGGTCATGTGGGAACAGCTATACAAATCATATAATGTGAGCAGGTTAAAACAGTGGGAAACAAAGGCTGCTCATCTGATTGGAGTACATAAGTTAATGAAGAAGTACAGAAGTTAATCCACTGTAATAAGAAATCCACCATGCATGAGGGACCCTGCTCCCAAGGGTCTCTAAGGCAAAAAGAGTTCCCTTCCCTTTGGGCAGTTTATATGGCATGTGCAGAATTCGAGCACTGCCCTAACCTCACATGTTAAACAGTTACATATGTAAATATTTATTCAGAGAAGAAAAACTTAGAAACTAATACACTATCTGTGTCTGTAACTGTAACAGATGAACCAGAACTAATTATTGGAAAACAGGTTGTTCTGACCACTTTGCTTTTCAAAGCAGGAGTTTGTGGAGATTCATTTACAGAAGGGAAGAATGTCCAGTATTTAATCTTTTAAAATGCATATACATAGAGATACATGCAGTAGTGCATTTATCATTCCATTTGAATAATTTTGGTTTTGGTATGAAAATGTCTTGTTTCTCATAGAAAGACAATTTACTTACCTATGAAAAAGAACAGAGATTTAGACCAGAACAGGACAGCTAAAACATGTCACTCGAGGAAACTCGTTTCCTTGGAAATATTGCAAATATTTCTGCAAGTAACTACTTTAGAAATCAGTTCAATTGGAAAATAACAATGTGAGATAATGACTAATGTAACTAGACAGTAAGGAAAAAAAGGAATACCCTGCCTTAGTTTATCTGTTTATTAATTTCTATTTCCAGATTGTATAAGGAGAACATCGAATTAAATTTGTTACTTGGATAAAATATTTTGGGTTCCAGCTGTAGTATTTGTAAACAATATGAAAAGAGGAGTCACAGTGGATGCTTAGAATATTGTAATGCTATTGTTGTGTGACATTTCTAGGGCCAGTTAAAAGAAGAAAAATATGTTTTAGGTTTGGGGTTTCTTTTTACCTCTACCCGCCACGGTCATAGGGTGTGATTCAATCTGCTGAAGGTAATGGAAAAGCTTCTGTTTGTAATTTGCCCTTTGATAAATTGTATTTTGCTAAATCCACACCAGATTTATTTTTGCAATTACCACTGAAAAGAAAATACTATAAATTTAAGACTTGTATTTCTAAAAAGGAGAAAATGAATTGTTGTTACATAATGAAAAGGCTGAATTATAAACACTCTCAATCATGGTAGATGTAAGCACATAGGCAGAATTGATGTTTCAAGTGTCTTTCTCCTTGTGCGAAACCACTTTAATCACATTTAACATTACATTAATATTTTTAATAAGTTCAGTAAAGTTGTAAGTAAGACGAAGAGATGGCAATCAAGCCTCTTAATTTTAAGTATTAATATCCACAGTGACATGAAGACTATAAGAGTATAATCAGTTAAAATGTCAGTTTTGGGGGAATTTATTGACTGGTCATAATACTGAAAAATTGATGTATTTTGCTCAATCAAAATAAAAGATAGTATTTGAATCTCAGAAGCAAATTTCCTTTTTCAACAGCACACTGGAATTACATCCCAAATCTTCAACTTTAGTTAGTGAAGAAAAGCACCATCAGGGAAAGCAATACCTCATAAGAAATTATCATATTCTGCAGCAATAAATCAATAAACTTGGCAAAGGAGGGAGAAATCAAGGTGAAAGCTGACATATAATGTAAATATATCCCATAATATTATAAGATTGGATACTCTAAGTGTAGGACTACGACTGCTCTCAATGTTCTTAATGAGTTAGCTGCTCTTAATGCGTTTATGACAGAAATACTTTGCTGCCCTTAAAAGGATGTGAGGGGAAATTTCATTCCTGAATGACATTATACAGCTAAAGACTACTGTGATGCTACCGTATTGCTGTTTCTGAGGGATGCCCTCTTACTTCTTTAGAGGCATAAGGACATACCTCTTTGTTTACGTGGACCTTTGTGAAACAGCACACAACTCCTTTCAACAATATACCTCTAAGAAAGAATACACATTTCCCTTTAAAATCTCCAGTGCTCATGTTTATGGGCTACAATATTTGTTATTCTTGAATGATTTTCCTTATAAATATTGACATGAGAATATAGACCATTAATTATGCAACAAAGGACACCCACCAAACCAAGCCAAACCTAATTTTTGCTTTCCCGGTGGATATACGGTCTAAAGAATGCTAAAGCCCTGAAAATATGTTTTCATCTGGATCAGTATATTTGGTATGGTACATTCTCTCCTAATTTCATCAGAGACACACAGTGCTGTAGGAGTGCTCTTGTTGAAGCCTAAAACGTTACATAATAAAAATTGGTAGTGGATATTTGCAGATGAAGTACACTGGCATCTGAATATGCTGTATTCCCCCTTCTGCTAGCAATTACAAGATGCCTCACACGGGATGCCAGGTTTTATGCAGTGTTCTTTATTTGTGGCAAATTAGGGAAGTGTTCTGAAGCACTGAGATTGCTGAATCTATTTACCAAATGCCAAGTGACTGCAGTTATCGTTTTATAGGTGAACAACAAGAACTATCCAATTGTGCTTTGAGTGTATACATCCACAGCAGTCCAAATTACACCAGCAGTAGTGCTGCTATTTATACAGGTAGTAATAACACTACAGAAAATACCACCCACCTGGGAATAAGAGACTGTAGTAAAAGTCCTTATTTGTCTGCCTATCAAAATGCTCTAAGGCTGAATTCACAAAAGGATATTGTTTATATTATCAGTGGAAAAAACTGTACCTATGTTCTTTTTATGCACGGAAAATGGTCTGTGAGCTTTTCTTCAGCTGTTCAAAGGAAATTCACTGTGCAATGTACTTGGCTGTGAGTAAAGCTACTGAATGGGTGTAGACTTGAATGCACGAGGAGAAGGTTTTAGAAGATCAAGGGTAAAACTCACTTATATTTGTAAGGATGTCTCTTCTTACCCTTTCATGAATATGTACTCTAGCCTGTAACATTTTAGCATATAGCTACAAGGGGATTACTGTTCTGTCATAGGACATACTGAAGACCTGTGTAGACAACACATGACCTTTCTGAGAGTAATGGTATCTATTCTGCTCAGCAGAGTCCTGCTGAGACCCCAAACCAGGTAGTGCATGCTACCAAACATCTCTATGTGCAGTGTTTCCCAAAGGGGTGAGGAGGCTGAACAAGCTGTGGTTGTGCAGGGTGTGGTAGCTTGGTTGTGCTGCCATACAATCCCAGCTCTATGCTGTTGAGACCCAGGGGAAACAGAGGTTTCTGCACAATGCTCATGGGAGCTCCCAGAGGCAGAGTGAGCAGGAGCCTTCAGGGACCTCTCCCCTCTCCACATCATAAACATACCCTAAATCACTAGGACATTCCCATTGTATTAGAATACTTAAATACTGTTTAGCTGGCTGAAGATGAGAAATGTGGTAGCCATAATGGTCTGATCATATCACTCTATAATGACTTCTAGGGTAGAGACAGACAGGGTCTCCTGTTGGAGCTGAAAAAAGTAGCCAAGCTTTCAGGCAAGTAAGCATACACATTCAGGTATATAGGTCTGTTTTGGTGAATGCTGGGATTTAAAAAATCTCTCCAGGCTTGGCTAATAGAGATGATCTTTTAAGAAATTTTTCATTTCCTCAGAAATGACTGTATTAGCTATTTCTTGGTACAGTTGCATGACTTAATAAGACTTTCCAGACGGGTCACCTCAGTTCACCACTGAATGAACTATTCTATAGTGGTATTTGCGGTAAGTTAGCATTGTCCCCACCGTTTCAGCTCTCACAACTCTCTTGTGTAGACTCTCAAGAGTCTTCAAGAGTTATATTAACATCTTCATACTCCTGGAGAAACAGGCTGCTTATGGCTGGGACGAGTGTACTCTTCACTGGGTAAAAAACTGTCTGGATGACCAAGCCCAAAGAGTTGTGGTGAATGGAGTTAACTTCAGTTGGTGGCTGGTCACAAGTGGTGTTCCCCAGGGCTCAGTATTGGGTTTGATTCTGGTTAATATCTTTATCAATGATCTGGATGAGGGGATTGAGTGCACCCTCAGTAAGTTTGCAGATGACACCAAACTATGTGGGAGTGTCGATCTGCTTGAGGGTAGGAAAGCTCTACAGAGGGACCTGGACAGGCTGGATCCATGGGCTGAGGCCAAAGGGATGAGGTTCAACAAGGCCAAGTGCCGGGTCCTGCATTTCAGTCACAACAACCCCATGCAGTGATACAAGCTTGGGGAAGAGTGGCTGGAGAGCTGCCCAGGGAAAAGGACCTGGGAGTGTTGGTCAACAGCTGGATGAATATGAGCCAGCAGTGTGCCCAGGTGGCCAAGAAAGCCAATGGCATCCTGGCTTGTATAAGAAATAGTGTGGCCAGCAGGAATAGGGAAGTGATTGTACCTCTGTACTCAGCACTGGTGAGGCTGCACCATGAATACTGTGTTCAGTTTTGGGCCCCTCACTACAAGAAAGACATTGAGGTGCTGGAGCTGGTTAAGGGTCTCAAGCCCAAGTCTTATGGGGAGTGGCTGAGGGAATGGGGGTTGTTTAGCCTGGAGAAAAAAGGGCTCAGGGGAGACGTCCTACCTGAAAGGAAGTTGTAGTGAGGTGGATCGTGGTCTCTTTTCCCAAGTGACAAGTGATACGACAAGAGGAAATCACCTCAAGTTGTGCCAGGGGAGGTTTAGATTGGATATCAGGAAAAATTGCTTCACCAAAAGGGTTATGAAGCATTGGAACAGGCTGCGCATGGAAATGGTTGAGTCACCAGCCCTGGAGATGGTGTAGATGAGGTGCTTAGGACATGTTTTAGTGATGGTCTTGGTAGTGTTAAGTTAACAGTTGGAGTTCATGATCTTAAAGGTTTTTTCTAATCTAAATGATTCTGGTTCTATGATTGTATGATAATTGCAAAAGCTGAGGGGGACCAAGGGGGCTAATCCATCAAAGTATACAGTAAGCATTGCTTCTTATAACTGTTATATTTTCTAAGTGGGCTATTATGGATTTTACATCTTCACTGAGAAAATTTATTTTCTTGTAAGTGGTTTTGGATTAGGATGGGAATAGGACTTTAAATGGTAAATGTATCACTTTCACACTAAATACATGTGATTGTTTTGGCCTGGTGCCCAAGAAGAGCTAAGAATTTTTCTCTGCCATAGGCTTTAGCATTAGTATTTTTCAAACTCTTTAAACACTTGCGAAAAAGCTATAGATGCCTATTCCTTCTCTTTCTATGTGTTTTGATTTCTATAGCTTTTGGAAGCATTCTGCTATGGGTTCTAGTAACTCTAAGTAGTTTAATTCTGGAAGTGGGATTAAATGAAATATGCAGAGATGGCTAAAGCAGAGACTTGGTCAGGCTATTTGCCATTAAAGAGCAACTGTGTTTTGTCTTGGCTATTGCAGTCACTGGATCAAAACCTTGTCCAGGGAAAATTCAGGATTCTAGCAGTCCTGCCTGACCATCTTGTCATATGCATGTAAGTGTAGTTGATTTGGGAGTACAAATACGATTTTGGATGGTTAATTTTCTTTCCAATTTTTGTCAGCCAGGTGTGGACCTTCAGCCCCCACTAATTTGTGACATTTGTCATACCTGGGTGACATACACTAGTGCCTATAGGAACCTAATATAGGGGGGAGAAGGTCTGATTGGGGTAAAATATAGATTCCTGAAAGTAATATTAGGGGACAGAAGTTTGTGAGAGGGTCAGTTATTGGCACTTTAATTTGGATTAAATTTGAATTTTTTGAATTAATTTGTTTAGGATCAAGCATTGGATTAATGTTTAGGATTTAGAAATTGTTGGTTCATGATAGGGTTGATAAAGCATTTTAGCAGAGATGGGATGAACCAGTGATAGTTGGGAGAAGAATCAAATGTGGAAGGGTCTTGTGGACAGGACCAGAAGCAGTACGTGGTGCTGTTCCCAGTGCCTTTGCAGAAGCAATGTGTGGAGGAGAAGGTGTTAATGAGAAACAGTTTGCATTCCAGTCCTGCACCTACCAAATGTGTGCCGAGTTGCTCGGTGCCTCTGCACCTTGGCAGTATCAGAAGAACTGACTCATATGTGGCAGGTGTAGGCAATCTGAAAAAGTGTCAGCCGAAACACACCAAAGGCTCATTGCGGTACAAACTAGTGGACATCAGCTCACTTGGTGAAGATAGGAGTGGAGTTTGTGATGACCTGCATAACATCCCAGCCTTGGCCTAGGTCTTAACAAGACATGATGTTCAGGCTACAACTGAAATGATCCAAATACTTGGCATTGTAATGACATATGAATCAAGGAGAAACTTTGCTGTATGTCAGCCCTCACAGAGCCCTATCTTCTGGATATGGCAGTGATTTGTAATGGATTTCCTTGAGTCACCACTGTCTATGATAAATAGGATCATAGAATCATAGAACAGTTTGAGTTGGAAAGGACCTTTAAAGATCACCTAGTCCAATGCCCCAGTGATGAGTGGGGACATCTTCAACTAGATCAGGTGGCTCAGAGCCCCATCCAGCCTCACCTTGAATGTTTCCAGGGATGGGGCATCTCCCACATCTCTGGGCAACCTGTTTCAGTGTTTCACCACCCTCATGGTAAAAAATTTCTCTCTTATATACAGTCTGAATCTACCCTCCCTTAGTTTAAAGCCATTACCCCTTGTTCCTACTGCAACAGGCCCTGATAAAAAGCTTGTTGCCATCTGTCTTATAAGCCCCCTTTAAGTATTGAAGGCCACAATGAGGTCTCCCTTCTCTTCTCCAGGCTGAACAACCCCCACTCTCTCAGCCTGTCCTCATAGGAAAGGTGTTCCATCCCTCTGATCATTTTTGTGGCCCTCCTCTGGACCTGCTCCAACAAGTCCATGTCTTTCCTGTACTGAGGACACCAGAGCTGGATGCAGTACTGCAGGTGGGAGTACCCTATGTTCATAGCCTAGAATCATACCTTGATTCCTGTAACAATGCAAATCTCTGATTTGGGCCAGGTTTCAGCCAGAGATTTTGATGGTCAGCATATGGGTTCCCTGATGAGTTTCTTGCAAAAGGACCTTGCTAAATGCCTTTTTTCATTACTTAAGTTCTGATTAGATTACACGCTCAGGCCAAAATTGGCACTTGCTTCCCCCACTGATATGATTTTATGTGTTTTGTATTTCTCCTCCCCAGTTTCCTTTTGCAGAGAACCCCACTTACTTCAGTCTGGTTTATCCCAAATGCTTAAGCCTAATACGCAGTGGAAGCATATAATCACAAGGTGCATCACTGCATGAGTTACATTAGGAACAGTGGTGGTATTTGCATCATTTCAAGTGTATCTGTCTCCTGTACACTGAATTACAGAAAATAGTTTAATATTTGTAACATGTTGCAGATTGTATGATAAAGGCAGGGATCACAATATATCTTTGCCATTAAGGAACAAGGTCTCAGCAGGTGACTTCATTGCTTCTTCACAGATCAGACTTGAAGAATTTAAGTATAACATGTAAAGGTCAGATTTTATGGTTTATGTTGCTTGGTCCAAATTTTGAAGGAGTGAGAAAGTAACACTATGATGCAAGACTAAAGATGGAGAAGTTCAAGAGAACGTAGGGAAAGAGTTCAATCTCCTTTTCCCCAGTTGTCGGGGTATGGTGATTTTCCTTACTGACAGGTCTGTGACAGATTTTTAGGCACCTAGTGTTCATGTAGGCACAGACTCTTCTTCTATGAGCTGATAAGATAGGAAAATATGACAGTGGCCTAATAACATTGAGGAACCAAGACACTTCTGAGCAGTGAAGGTGAGTCATTTGAATTCAGAATGATCCATGGTAAAACTGATGGTAGAAGTGTCTGTCAGATCAGACATCCCTGACTGTGGTCCAATTAGCTGTGCTTGTAAATGATGTTACGAATTTGAACTCTGTTGTGATTCTTGGTTACTAAGGTTCACAGCAGTGGGGATTTTTCCATTTTAAGGAAAAGACCAAGAACTGCTCTAAAGTACTTATGACTGTGATTAATGGAATGGGGAGGTGACTGAAAACCTAGTATTTCAGTAGACTAGTAGAGGTGAGGAATTAAAAAGTCAAGGGTCATACCACGCTGAACCTCTAAGTTACTTAGTATGCTCAGACACCCTGTGCTGACTACAAGGGGGACAGTGTGCTGAATTCCCCTTTGGACATTTCCAGCCAATTGCCAGGCAGATTCTTGGCTGACTGAATGTTTTATTTTGGCCTCTGAGAATATCCCTTGCAGTTTTAACCAGGTTGCATAGAGTCCTGTGGATTCCTGCTACAGGGAGATAGAAGTGCATTATAAGCAGTTTTGTATTTAGTTAGAAATATGGTTATCTCTTTTGACATAGACTAAAACACTGGTGCTTTATTTCAGCTGTTGCAGTACACAGGGTGTTAGTGATCTTTTAGACTCTCAGAATTCTATCCCCACTGGGTACATCTGGTACTTCCTAAGGTCTACATATATTGGCGCAGTCACTGCAGAACTCAGCCAGAAATCTGCACTGTGGTCTCCACAAGGGACACCTACAGCACCAAAGCACAGCACAGCCAGAGCAAGTAAGAGGGCCATGACCCTTTTACTGTGCCTTAGGAGTCTGAGGAAACCTTCTGAAGCAGCCCTGCAACTTATGAATTGCTTGTACATGCTAAGAGAAGAATAAAGATATGTAGGGGGATGGCTGTTACTCCGGGTTGTGTGATTGTCCCAGAAACGTGCCAAATTTTTCACCTTCTTGTCAGCAGCAGGAGAGGCATCTCACTGTTGAGCACAGAACGCTTCCCCTTTACTCTCTCTTTGTTATGTCTGAAGAGCCCTGGATGGCAAAATCAATGCTGCTAATGGTCTTCGGAAAATTTAAGGTGAGCTGGCTGCCCAAACGAGCTAGTTTAAAGGCAACTTGGTAATGTCTGCATGGTTTCAAATGATTGCAGTGTAGGCATGTCTTTTCAGGTATGCCTATTCTCTTTGGCTAAAGCAGCACTGGAATGTAGTGCTTGCTATATTATAATACAGTTACACTGTGTAGACCTATGCTGGCACTGAAACACCATAAAATAAGATTAGAATAGTTTTAATTTTATGTCTAAGTAACAGCATCAGCCTGAAATCCTGCTGTGGAGTTTACATCATGGGCAGAGGTACATAAGGGCCTGTGAATATTCTTCTACTTTATGCCCTATAACTTCTCTCCTTCTGGCGGATCTCACTGAATGACTCTTAAATTAACTCTTAAATTGTGCAGTGAATTTTCCTTTTGTGTAAGTAGCAGCATTCTGTTCAATCATTTTCTGGAGAAAGCAACGTACAAAAGATAGCCTTTCCTAACCCCTTGTTCTTTCCTTCACCTCCAGGCCTCCTCCTTGCTTCACTTTCAGTTTCTCTCCCAGCTGGAAGAAAGATTCTTATGCTTCTTTCTAATGATTGCTAACTTTGCCGTTAAAAAGTATTGGCTTTCTGCAATGCCCAAAGGATCCTGGTGTAAAGAAGGGTGGTAGTTCAGAAAGCCTGAGGGTGAACAAATCCATTTCCCTCATTTGGTATTGCTTCCTACTCATTCAATTTTGGTCTTTATTGCAATGAGAAGAAAGAATAAAGTAGACCCCTCTGGACTTCTGACATTTCCCTTAGCAAAGGTTCTTCTCAGTAAGAGATCAAAAAATAGCTTTGGCACTGACTTGCAGATTGGAAAAAAAAGGTCTTAAGACTGTATGACAGGTGGTGTTGCAAAGCCTAAACGTAGGTGCCCAGCTCCAGGAGAGGAGTTCACAGGACCACTTATCATCCTCTCCCATACCAAGAGCTGGGATCCACATCAGGCACCAAACCAAGCTGAGACATCTCGGGGCTCAGGAACTGCTTTTTGAGGCTTTCACCTTCATGATGTGGGTGCCTGAGAGACTTGGATTCAGGTATTAGCCCTCTACTTCAGGATTAGGTGGTCTTGGACAACTGCTTTCTTTTGAAGTGTGTGCGTCCAGCCACTCTGGGGTAGGTCCCAACAGCCAGGTCTTGTCCCAGCACCCCAGGCAGGAGCAGGGCAGCTGGGAGGCACCAGGGCAGACCCAGCCCCAGCCATCAGGCACCTCCCTGAGGACAGGGACGGGCTGAGGCTGGGTCAAGACATAGGCCAGCAGGTGGACACAGCTTGGTGGAGTCCATGGCCAGGTGGAGTCCATGGAGACTGGCCCCAATGTGTTGTTGTTGGGGCAGGGGCTGACAGACCTGAGAGGCTGAAATGGGGTCCTGGGCTGTGGGTGAGGTGGGGGAACCTTGGTGTGGGTGGGCAAGGACAGGCAGGGCTGGCAGTGCCTTGCGGCCATGGCAGTGTGCTATTTTGTACCACCTATTGCATTGTAGCCAGGTAGTGAGATCTTTCACTGAAGGAGTAGAAGGTACGGTCCCAAGCCCTTCCCACCCAGAGGGACATCCATTCACCTTTCCCATGTTACTGGAGAGCACATACATGTTTCAGTACTTCCACCCTACTTTATCCTCCATTGTGCAAAACCCAGTGTAAGGTGGCCAGCTCTTCACATGTGCTGCAGAGGGAACCACTTAAGTCAGGTTTATGAAGCCCACCCTTGTGTTGGTTTTGGGAGGCCATTTGTCAGTACAGGTCTCGGCAACTTACCTACTACGATTTCAGCATCAGTTACTGCAAATGTGTGCATATATTGCTGTCCTTTCATGGAAAAGGCAAAACTTACACCTCATTATTTTAGAATAAATTGTATTTTAAAATTTATGTTTTATTGAACTTTTGTTTTCATCTCATTTAATGTCTGCTTTAGTGTGAATACCAGTGTACTAAAGCCACGGGTTACATTGAAAATCATAATATCTCCAGTATGATAAAGGAAGAGGATATAAATGAGAGAACTTTCGCAAAGTCATTGTTCAAAATTTCCTTATAGAGAAGTATATGAGTCAGTAATATCATAAAAAATTCCCCTATGTGCTAGTTCTGAAGAAATTGTGAAGGAAATACAGGTTTAATTACTCCAGTGAGTTTTGGAACAAGCCTAGCACTGAAAGGAATAGAAGTTCTCAAACGACTGCAACTTAAATAAATCTGCTCTGAACCTTCATTGAGAATTTAAAGTAAAGGAGGACTTTAAATGGCAGAACACATAACTAATTTAATTTAAAACACTTTAATTGCATGTGAAAATAAAAACCACTTGTGTAAGTAAAATTCATATTTATATACCTATCCCAAGATATTTATCATCTTTTTAGAAGTGCAGAGTGAAAGGATGAGGGACGAAGACATGACACATGACAGGGGAAATTCTGGTTAGGTATTAGGATAATATTTTTCACTATGCTATTGGTCAGATACTGTACCAGAATGCACAGAGGCCTGAAATATCTGGATCCTTGGAGATATCCTCAATTGTAATGAACAAGTTGCTGAGTCCTGGTCTCAATCTTGGGCTCAGGTTGAGGTCTGGATTGGTTGATACCCAAAGGTCCATTTGAACTTATATAATTCTGTGGTCAAGTAAGATTCAGAGGATTGCAAGTGCAAAGAGCTGAAATTCAGGGTTAGTGGATAAAGTTCTCTAGCAAGCTTTGGACCTTGGCCTTTCGTTCCATGGCATACATTATTTATTTCAATGAAAAATGAAGTAAAACTATAATGTAACTACAACAATTCCAATTCAAAATACCTCAGCAGCAGGTAATGGATTACTGTAAAAAACCCCATACGTTAGGTCCTGGAGACATTATTTTTATAAAGGCTATAAAGCAATATAAAACTGAAGAACTACATATTCTGAAAGCAAAACCCCCCCAGACTAGTATCTCTGCGTGAATTGTTGCATACTGTTGTCGTTACTGGGCAAGGGAAGTAAGTGATTTACTGGACAGAAATAAAAGGACCAAAGATAACCTTAAAATATGTTTACTACAGTGCTGGGCTTTGCTCCTCACACAGGAGGTGCTGGGTGAATGCTCACTCCTGTCGAAACTGGTGCGAGTGAAGGGGTCAGGCCTGTGACAGGGTCAGGCCTTTCGTGATGATGGGTTCTACTCTTTCATAAAGCATCAGCCGTGAATCGCTGGGATCTTTAAAAGGTATCTTTAATTATTCCACTTAATGAAACAAGGTGGTGTGGTCTTTGGGCTGTCCTTTGATTCACCCAGTTCTGCAAGCAGATCTGATTTGGATGTCGCAAAACTAACAGGAACATGGAAACAGTGTGAGAAGGGAAAATGTATCAGTTAATTACCAAGTGGCTGTCTTTTCCGAATCACTTGAGATGCTCCTGCCCTCCTCCAGATTAAGTCTTAAAGTTATTGACATTACCTAATGGCTGGAAGGGTTGATGCCTATGTTATTGTTATTAACATATTTGATAATCATCCCACAGAGAAGTGGCGCAAGGTGATTTTTTTTGGACAGCAAAACAAAAATTCTATCAAGGAAAGCAAAATTTAATTAAAAACATTGTAACAAAGACTTTTTGTGTTACATTTTGTGTAGCCTCAGGCAATGCTGACTTGGCCAATATAATGTTTTTGTTTTCATGGCTTGTTTTTGTATTTATGTGGTTCTCCCCCTGCAACTACTGAAGGTAAATAGTAATGTATCTACTTCCCTTGGATGAGTCCTAGACAAAACCAGAAGTGGTTTACTAAACTGAAGGTGAGTGGAAGGACTGAGGAAGAGTGTGGCTCTGCCAGGGCTGGCAGAGAGGCAGATGGATGAAGTGGTGGCTGTGTTCCCTCAGGAAGGAAATTCTGAGGAAGAAAATGGGGCTGGAGAGGGTATTTCACCTCTGCAGACAATTCCTCTTCCTGGAAACGTCCTGCACTTTCCAAGCCCTACCTGTGGTCTCTCAGTGAAAACCAGCTAGCTATTTGACATTTTCTCCAAACCTGTGGAAGATGTTTGGGTTTTTTTAAATATCTGTACTAGTGTGCTATATAGGACTCTGTCTGAAATTAACTGGCAACTATTGTAATATGTGAAGAAACAGAATTTAATAAAAGAAGTTAGAACAGAAACAAACAAAACACTTGATGCAATAAGAAGTAATTACATTTGGGATTAATAAGAGTAGGAAAAAATATTAGGGGAGAGGAGAGAGAGAACATGAGAGAATCAGAGAAAGAAAAAGGAAAGGAAATAGCAAAACCCCAGCAATTATCTTTTAAACAATTTTAAGTGATGTCCATATGTTTTGTGAGATGTGACATATACAGAAGCTGTGGGATAGAGGATACAAAAAGGACTGAATAATTTCCATGAAAGTAACAATAGGAGTCTGGATTTTGAGTCCCAACCTTTCTGTCTTTTACCACATCTGACCGATCAGACCATGATATACGAGAAGAAATATGTTGGAGGCACATCAGCCTTGCAGAGTTTATAAGTTCAGCCGAGGGAAACAACATGGCTGCATTTATATTTTAATTAGCAGGGGGAAATCATATTAAGTCTAGGGAGCTATGCCAATTTACACTAGCAGAGGAGTTAGTCCTTAATATTCTGGGATAATTTCACTTGAATGTAAATGTATAAGTATTTTTAGCAGTCTGTATTCTAGTTGCATTATTGCATGCTGTAAATTAAATAAACTAGTAATGTAATTCAGAGCCTATTATGAGGACTTGTATCCTGTTAACTGGATCTGAAAATAAGAAGCAGCTATTATGCAAATGTCATACCCTTGAATTAATTACACATTTTAGATGATGAGTCTGACCCATAATTTACATAAGTCTCCCCACTTTTTTGTGCCTATTAGTAATCAGAAAGATTTATAATATGAACATGCTTACCAATCACCTGCCTTATCCTAAAACACTGCATTATGTCTCCACCTAGATGTCTCAGGCACGTGTATATGAAGGCAAGAAGGCAAAAATGCAAAAAGTATTCCTGGATTCATACAGTTTTGTGCTTCACTTGAATGCAATGATAACGCACCCTTAATACTGATTTGTTCAACAGTGACCTTTTTAGTATGTAAATAGATCATCTCCCTGCACAGGGCAATCAACAGGATATAGGGTGGTTGATTCAGAAGAAATTGCCTTGAAAACTTCAGGTAAATACTTACATGAAGAATTCTGGTAAAATATATATATGGTAAAATATAATGTGTATGATGTGTTCATGAAGCATGCAGTCCCAATATTGTAGTCTCTGACTACAGAGAGTGTCTGTAGTCAAATAGCAATTCACTGTTTCTGTGGTTGTTCAGAGCATTTTTATTTGAAATGAAAAGCAGTAAAGGCAGATGACTAATAGTACAAACTAGGTGATAAATAAAAGCCTCTATATTGTATACATTTACAGAGTAACTGACTCTGTCAGAACTGATGAGGTGTGATCCTGTCAGAAACAAAAGATTTCCATGATGAAAGACAGAAATAACACAAACACAGGAATTCTTTGTCATAATTTATTGCAAAAAAATGTCTCCTAGCATGCAGATCCCTGGATTTGTGCAGTCATGAAGCCTTTATTTCTCCTTGCGAAGGCAGTCTTAAAACTTTCATAAATGTGGTTTGCATATAAAGGAGCAAGTTTCAGCTTCTGCAGGGTTGTTTTTGTGAGGTAGGATGGAAAAAGGTCACTGAAATTTTGGGAGGGTCTAAATTTTCTTTTCCCTATGAATTGCTGCCTCTTTGAGTGTTTTGACAACAGCTGGGGTCAGTGAGCTCTAGTGCTGGAGAGCATCTCTGATAGACTCTGACAGTTGGGAAGATAATAGTGTGTGCTGAGAGCAGGTCCTGCCTGTGTATTAGGGAAATAAGGAGAAATCGTAACACACACCTACAAGTTCCTGGTATTTGCTGATCACAAATATCAGCCCTGAAAAGAAGAAAAATGCTTACCAGAAAAAGGAGATCCCATTTTTCAATAGCTAGAGCTCCAAACCTTGGCTGCAGTTGTTCCAAGATGCCAGATGTTAACACTGCTGGTGTCGATCAGTTTTCTTGTTGGAGCCCATATTTCTGTCAGAATCATCACCTGAAGCTGACAAAAAGGTCCGTCCTCTGTTCTGGCAACACAGAAAAATTTGCTAGACATACCAGATAAAAAAATTATATTCATTCTTCCTGGTAAGGTGAAGGAAAATCCCTGTGACACTGAGGAAATCCTAAGTTCCCCATCAGCTGAGACATCATGGTGTTGATCTCTGACCTTGCACATAAAGGGGCCTGCATTTCTGGCAGCCGTGAGACGTTGGAGGTAATATGCTTATTATCTTTTGCTGCTGACACCTTATGCCAGTGTTGCATAACCTTATGCCTCTTGTCCGTTTTGTCAGGAATAAAAATGGAAAGGCAGAATTTCATCATGCAGTACTAAAGAAAAGGAAGAACCATTCATGACATTCAAGTGCAGCCACAAATGTATTTGACTGCAAAAGCTTTTCAAATATTTTATTTTAGTTTGCTAATAATTGTATGGTGAGCACTTCTTTGAAATTAGAAAGACGATATATCATATGCTGCCTAGCATTTAATTAGAACATTTTATAATACCACTTTCATGAATAGCTTCGGACAAAATACTGTTGGGTTGTTCTTAATTTGGTCACTGGAGGACTGCCATTTTTTTTTCACTTACAACAATAGAAAGAGTGAAAAAAACGATTACAAAAGCTGCTGGCCCAGAATCTCAGCTGTCGCTAAACAGCTCACAGAACAGCTTGGGAATGACAGTGTGTAGGCATATAAATATAGACTTTTCACTCCTGTGGATTTGTATGCCAGGATGGTCTCCATATTTCCCAACCTCTATTTTTATTGTAGTGGTTACTAGATGTTTAAATCCACCAAAACACTGGAAAGAATAGAGAAGGCAAAAAAATCTGAGTTCAACTACAACCAAAAGATGATCAGCTTTTTTTTTTTTTTTTTTTAAAAAACATTGGGAAATTGGTTGTAAAACTCCTATGCCTATCTAGGAGGCCAATGGGTACCTGTAATGAGCTCGGATGCATATTTTGTATAATTTACAAAGAAACACTGTACTAGGCTGAAGCAGCAAAAACAATCCAGAAGCACAGCAGTGTGTGGTATATGAGAGAAATCCTTCCTCCTATAGAAAGATACATTGTGAAGTCAGAAAAAAATTATCCCACATGTATTGTACTCCTAAAAGGGGTAGTACAGTGATATAATACAAGTTTCTAAAATATAATTCTCTAAATTAGCTGTGTTGAAATGCATTAAATTAGGATTTATCAAAAAGGATTCATCTATCTCTTGTAGCAGAATGCTTCTGTGCAGAATGAACACTCCTCTCCCTGGAGGGACCAGTTCTGCTTCTCAGTATCAAAAATTCAGTATCTGCTTTTCAGTATTTTCAGCACTTCACACCTAAGGACAAACATCAGCAACTTTTGTAGTCACAAAGGACTGCATAGCTTTGGTAGATGGTATGTTACAGTGCTAATCTTGGCAATATAACTAATAAAATGCTTATTTTCAGCATTTTCTAGCATTATTGTGCTCTGTGAGAGCCACAGATGTGCTCCTATAATTTTTTCAGGAGCTCGATTAATCCCACGTCTAATCTCACATACACAGAAGCAGCAAAGTGGCTGAAAAAGAAACTGCATAATGTTGCAGTCTTCACCAGAGATAAGCACCCTAATTCTCCTCTCTGTTACAGTGACTTGATGCCAGTGTTACTTCACTAACTTCAGTATAATTCCCTCTACTCATCATGTGTAGCTGGTTTGACAGAGTGTAGAAGCAAGTCCAAACTTTGTGCATTTGCTGTATTGCCCTTCCATATTAAGTATGCGGTTAGCTTCAAATAAGTCCCTCCCAAAAGAACTAGATAAGCTGAAAACATCTCAGATGAGCAGCAAAGAACGCATTTACCATTGCACACAGGTAATGTTACCACCTCAGGTAACTGCAAGCAAATTAGTATATCTGTCTAAAACAGTGTTTCTTCTGCTGGTAATTCTACTTCAAATGCTTTACTCATCAGAAAGCTTTTCCTAATGAACAAAATTGACATTACACTGAGACGCAACCTGGAAGAATGTGTTGAGCTTACTAGGCATAAGCGACTTGAAGTGCAATATTAATCCCAGGACAGTGAATGAGACAGGTTGATGTTCTGGTTAACATTCTTCGCTACAAAATTTAACTTCAATGACTCTTCTGTGTTACAGCCTGGGCCCTGCAATGAAAACCAAAAACAGACTGTAGCCCTTTTCCCTCCTGTTTTGGAAAAATACTTGGTGAATACTTAAACAAAATATTTCATTCCTTTACCCTTGAGAAACTGTCTGTGTTTAAGAAGCCAAGGCAATGATATTTTGCATATCTAGGCATCTTTATGCTACATTGTTGGTTTTAGTGTCATTCCAAGACTGCCAGAAAGAAAACCACCACTATGGGAGAGTAATCCTTTTAAAAAAAGAAGAAGAAAAAAAAAATCCTCAGACATACATTAAATGTTCTAGAGCTGTCCGACTTCATTGAGGAAATAATTTTTCTTGGAGCAAGTCACAATAAGTTCTGCCCTTAATTAACCTTCCTCCTGGCACACTGCTAGGCTGCCAGCAATATGATCTTCATCCTTTTGTCTCATTCTCACCAGGCAACATTTATTTTATCTTACTAAGCTGACATGAATGCAAGGTGCTAACCATGTTATCTTGTGCTATTTTTCACTACAACCAACTCTTAAATTCCACTCACCTTTTGAAATTGAAAAACTAGGAAGAAATAAATACCTCTAATGAAATAACATGTTGGGTTTTGTTTTTTTTTAAATGACTGCGGACCAGAAAAACACAAAATCTTTTCCCAAATTTTGCATTTACAAAAAATGAATATGTTCTCACTGTGTGTGGATAACTTGTTATGAAGAAGATAGAATATGAAAAATATTGTAATCTTTGCCTAGATAGCTCCTGACCATTGAATACACAGAAAGTCAATTCAAATGTGAATGTTCCCTATTGAATAGAGCACAGAAGTAGAAGACTGCTAATGGCTTTTGAGAAAGCATGTGAACAGCCAGTGTTTGAAGATAAAGGAAGAACAGTCCCAGGTCCTGGAAAAAACAACCCATTAATCAGTGACAGTAAATGGGAGGTTTAAATGAAGAAGCATTTGGCAGACTCAGATGCTAATATGTGCAGACTACATAAGGCACCCTGTCTAATAGAAAAGCAAAAATAAAAAGGTATTAAAATTGCTGTATTCAGGCATGTCTGTCAGCACTGCAAGGTGCTTTTAAACTGACAACCATATGAATTGCCATACTAGATCACAACAAATGTTGATCTATTTCAATACTTGGCTTCTGAAGGTGACTAGCCCTTGTCTGGCTGGCCAAAATCTTCCTCACCTTCTGTTTTTGGCCTAAAAGGTATGTTGATAACTGTCTGATAAAAAATCTAGTGTAGAATCTCAATGAAAGAAAAAATAGGTTTTTGAATGTAAACCATAAATGCTTCTGTTCTGGTGGAACCTGAATTTTCTTGAGGATGACTGGTAACAAGGAAAGAGCAAGCATGCATAGAAAAAAAGGAATCCCTTTAAGGAACAGATTTGAGGTAGTCAGTAATCTTTTTAATTCTTGAAAATGTGATTAAAGACACAGTCTTAGGTCAATGCATGTGGCAACATGCAGCTGTTATGACATCTGCAAATGAATCAGAAGTGGTGTGCACTGAAATTTGGAACTAGCAAGCCATTTTGCACACACAGTTTTTTCCTGTATCATATAGTCCCCAAAAGAGGCCTCTTGTTTAACACTAACTTAAGGATTGCCTTGGAAGCCTTGCTCTCTTTTGATTCTTTTTGTTTTGTCCTTTGGACTTGTGTATACTTCATCCATGTCTTCAGATCACCCCGAGCCTTGTCATGCATTGCTCTGTTTGTATGCCATAACACAAAACAGTGTTCTGGATTTCCGAAGTTGGTTGACACAGATTTTGTAAACTTTCATTTCAGTGCAAAAGGACCATGAGTCTTTCCAAAACATGTTTTTTCTCAGCTATGTGTATCCCATTTCTGACTGTTGAAACGGCTGATATCTGTATTGAGCTGTTGTGTTGGCATACAGGCCAAAGTAATTTTTTTTTAAAATATCAACAACCTGCTTAGTTTCTGCTCAGCAGAAAGAAGCAACTTGATTTGAATTTTCCATCACCAGAGCAGCTAGCAAAATTGACAGTGCTACAGCGTCTCAAAGACTCAAAACATTAAACAAGAATAGCTGTGTTTGTGTCAACATCTCATAGTGAATAAATCCATGTTTTACCTTGAGTTTTGCAGTCAGGCCTAATGACTAGTGGTCTAGACTGGAAGTCAAGGGCTCTGGTTTTCATTATATCTTATTCTGCATCTTTGGGATTCTCCTGGGTAAATCACTTTCTCTGTGTACTTTATTTTCCCATCCGTAAAATGACTTTTGTGAAATGCTATGAAGTCAGTGGTTTCCCAGGGCAATGCAGTGCTACGTGCTACTACCGCAGCAAGTATGTTCTTGAACATCAGTTGCTGGATTCCTATAACTGGGATGTGAGGGATGAAAACATCAGCAGCTGGTGAACACCACACAGAACTCTTCACACACAGCTGTGGCATTCTATTGAAGCCAGTTGTACCAGGTCTTTATGTCTGGTGTTTGATCCTGGCAATTCTTACAAATAAAGACTTGCAGCACCAACAGTTTCATGTGAAGAAAGGAAGTGTTTGCTCACAGAGTTTCTCTTTAAGTAAATGTCAGACAAGTCAACATGTCAGACATGTCTCTGAAGTATTTGCAATTGCACTGGGGCAGACAAGCTCATTTAAATCTGAGAACTGAAAATTTGACTGTGAGTTTTAATATTTGCTGTAGCTGATGGTCAATGGGAAGTGATGAAGCTTGTCTTGAAATAATCTTTGTTGTGCCGGTGTATTTTTAAACCATAATATTTGGGTTGGGTCATGTTAGGAGTGAGGGTGCTCAGAGGTATGACATCAGGTGAGGATGTTGGAGTGCTGGATGCAGTTTTGAATTTTTCACTACTTTGCCCACTATTTTGGTTACATTGTCTTGCTGCTAATGCCTCAACTTATGAAATGGGACTTGTCATCTGGATTTGCTTGCAGTATTAGATCTAGAGATTAAAAATAAAAGGAGACAAGATCTGTGTGTTACTGTTTTTTATAACCACTAAGAGAGTAATAATAATGAAAGGTATTTTAAGTACATTCTTTACCCTGTACTATCCAAAAATAATACTTGGCTTTGAAATCAAAAAAAAAAAAATAGAACCTGCTTATTTTGAATACTGAGACTTCTGCTTTCATTGGTTCATAAAGGGCTGAAATCTGGACTACCCCTCGAGACTGCACTTACAGCCTTAAATGTGGCTGTTCCATGGTTAAAAAGTTAAAATCTCATAAGTATTGGAAATAAATTAGTAGAATAATTGGGTAAGTATCTCTCAAATGAAAGTCAAATACTTTTTCCTTCTGTGACAGCAGATGTATGTGCCTCCAGATACAGGCTGAAGGGTAAATTGTTGACCTCGTTCTACTAAGGAATAGGTTCCACCTGGGGTGAGGACAACCTTTTGCTTTCCTTGAATAAATGATCTCTCAGGGGTTTATAATAATGACAAGGCAGGATGTAGCTTGGATTGAGAGATCTTATTCCCGAATGGAGAAGCACTAAGGAAGAGAGGGTCATTTTGGGATGATATATTGAGGATGTATTGTATCGAGTTATCTGATAAGCAAGTTGTGGATCATTAGCAATGCTCCCTGTGGAATCAGTTCTTCCTAGACTTACCACAGACAGTTGGTAGCTTAAATCTGATTGCTTAGTTTTCCCATTTAAAGCTGCTTATTCTTGATAGAAACTAAAGCTGTGGCAGAGCCTGAACTAGAAACAAAACTGGCATTCAGCCTGACAGTAAGTAAAGGCATCTGCAATCCATAAAGGTAGCAGTGCCAACACTGGCATCTGTCTTGTTTCTGGTCTCACAGCTCTGCTGTTGAGAGCAGCGCGTATTACAGCCCTGATCTCTGGCACAAAAATTGCTCCATTCCCTGGAAGAAAGGTTTGTGCTGTTGTGGTGCCAGTTTTTACAATGATGCAAGCTACTGGTGTTGGAAGGGACATAAAATGAACAGCTAGTATGGATTCCTCAGGAAACCCCTAGGAAATGTGTGTGGATTGAGGGCCTTGTTAGCTTGTGCCACAGCAGAGGCCCTGTCTGTTACATTTTCAGCTGTATCCGTGTATATCCGCAGATGCATCACAGAGCTCCCTTCTAACAACTTCTGTTGTTATTAAGCCGTAGCAAGGTGAAAGATGTCAACTTTTCTGTTTCCTAATTCTGTAGATTTTTATTTATATTCAACTTAAATGCAGAAATACAATGCTTTCAAATCTTCTAAAAGAAGAATTATCCCACAGAACCTAGTAAAACTGAAGTAGTAGTCAAAATTTTGAACAGTATGGTTTTTTACCCTGATCCTCCACTTTTGATCAGTACATAATAATCTTTCATTCTCAGGTTGGGCACAATACCCAAGGCCTATATGATTTTTAAAGCTCTGGATTGCTATTGCTATTGCTACATTTTAAAATCATGTTTATAAACCACCTGGTATCACCATCAAATTGCTTAGTATGATGGCTTGAATAAGTCCTTGTGCTTATTTCTTTCCAAAAAGAACCTCATGTATTCAATGCAGCTGAAAGGCAAAACATATCTTACTCATCAGTGGGGTTTGTGTATTCTGTGCATCTGAATCAGAAGGCACTGCGCAAGGAATTGTGTGTTAATAGGAAATATTTTAAATAAAACTGGTGGTTGAATAGTCTGTTCTGGGACTTGTAGTCTCAGGCTATCAAAGCTGCTAGACATTGCAATCTTTGAGCAACTGTCTCCATTACAGGAATTGTCTCTAATGCTCATATTTCCCTCTTTGATGCCTGCAACAGTCATGTCTGAGTGGCTGAGTACTGCCCAACTTAGTCACATTCTCTGCCTTGTCAGCTGTCTTCAGTATTTCTTCTTATACCGGATATTGTCTCCTCCATGACAGCTTGCCTCTGTACAGATTTTCCTCTTTCATGAAAAATCTCTCTGCTTTTTTTCCTCATTTTTTTCCTAGTCCCTTTTACTACAAAATTTGCAAACAAATTTACATTTTAGTGTGAAGATGCACGCATCAGCTTTCAGAAGAAGCTTAAGAAGAGGGGCAGTTGGGAGAAACTAAGGAGTCTTATAATCATAAGAATACTTGCAGGGTACAGGTAGCCTTTTCTCTCTTGTGCTCAAGCTGTTTGGTGTCAGTCTTGGGAATGGACAAGAACTCTCCTGTGAATGAATATTGTCCGTCATCCCTGTGACAGCTTGAGATTCTTCACAGAATGAGCTGACCAAAAACCTTATTTGCCCTGGCAGCAAAAATCAGGGACTCTGTAGAATGAATCATTTGTTGCTGCTCAGATACAGTCAGACCATGTCACCATAAAGGTAGTAATAAAATGTGGAGGTGGTTGCAAGAGGTGGCTGCAAGAGGAGACTATAAGGCAAGTGCACCATGAGAATGATTTAATGCTTAGTGTACTCCAAGATTTCTTCCTTTGCCTTCCCTCCAATCAGTAATATAGCAGGAGTCACTCCATCAGGTTAGAAATGTGAATGGTCAGGGAATTCAATATCTGCCCAGTCTGGCATCCTTGCTTAAAATACAGCAAATTCCTGCTACCTTGCTAAAGGTGTGTGGGGATATAAAGTTTGTTCGATGAAAGATTAAAGCAAACAGATGGAATTTTTGAGAAGGACGATCTTTTCATGTGTTAGATTTGTCTTCCAAATGAAGACTTCTGCAGAAGTAAATTGATATTTTCAAGGATTTATTTCGGGTTGAATTAACTAAATATAAAAACAATAACTTCTGGACATCTTCTTCTCTTTGGTTCAGGTATTGTAAGTAATTTTATGGTACACTGTACAACAGCTATTGCATTCAGTAATCTATTTCTGCAGCTAAAATAAATAAATTTTCAATTTCTTCAGAGAAAAAAACAATTGTACCTATTTAAAATATATCTGCTTTAGAAATCAAACCACTCTTGATTTTTTTAATAATGCATTAATAAAACTCTACATTGTACTATTGATGTGCAGAGAGGTATTTTTCTTGAAGAATCTGTAATATTATCTACAGATATTGGATATCTAAAGTAAAAGGTTATCCAGGGATATATGGAAAGTTAATACTGCAAATTTAGTTCTGTCATTTTTTAAGAACTTTGGGTACTATAAATATTTGCATTAGGTCTTGAAGGATCTCAGCAAGCAAAGCAAAAAAAAACCCAAAAAGTGTCTCTTCTGTTAAAGTCTACTGAAATGCCTTTTTTATATACTGTACATAATGAATACACCTCCTCATCTATTTGATGTCCTCCTGACAAGCTCCTTGAAGCCAGCCCTTGAGCTACACAACCTTCTTGCTAGTCTTTGCCTGCTACATTTAAACAATGCAAGAATGACTTTTAAGGAGTATACTAGATAACCAGCATGGGCATAGGGTATTCTAGATGCAGCTTTGCGCTGTTGCTGAGGGTAAGAACATAATCTAAACCACAGGATTGTATACTGGTTACTGGTCTCATCATCATTCAGTTTTCATTGGCAGTAGCGGTGCAGACTGAAAGAAGTATACTCTGAAAGTGTGATTTCTCAGAAAATTGGCACTGAAAGAGGTATAAGTACCCTAAAATATTGTTTTATATGAGAAATCCTACTGTGTTCTGACAGGGTACTAAATACTACTTTGGTATTATCTGCCTATATTTTTCTGTTGTCTCGTCTTCATTCTGCACAATAAGAGTCTGGTTCAAGTCCTGTCATACAAATACTGATGTAGACAAAAAATAAATTTAGGACGAACATAAAATAGCTCCTGAAATCTGGGAGGAAAAAAAAGACATTGGATATATGGTAGCTGAATAGATGGATTAAACATGGAAACTGGGTGATTCAGGATCTTTGCTTCAGAGCATTTCCTCTTTCATGATGGTTCAAGTCAGATGTAGCTCGATCTTGACTGAGATCTTTTGCTTTTTGAAATTGGTAGTCTACATAAAACTCCTAATGCACACTTAATGTCATAGAAGAGATGACATCTGCTGACCATACCAGGAGTAATGATGAAAAACTGGACATTGCCAAGTACAGCTGACACTTGAATGTGACCGCTGGGGACAGCTGATCTTCCAGTCTGTATAACATAAAGATGAGATCACCTGACACTAGATCTGAACTTAAATAAATATCAGCTCAGACTCACAGTGCTTCTTTCATTGAGGTAAGCGACAAAGTACACTGGCAAGGCAGTACAAAATGTCCTAAGTGCATCTGTGTGTGCTGTAGCTGTTCTGCTCAAAATCAGGAGGCTACTATGGGCGGGGGCTAATGGTACTGAAACACAGGACTAACAAACATATAAAACAAGGTTAGAATGCTTTTAAAGATGAAAGTCCAGCAACTGTAAAAGAGTGCTGAAAGAACTCCATTTAGAAAGTTGTGTTCACCTTTGAACATTCTTTCTTCAAAGGAGAAAATGGTACCGTTATCTTGTATATGTTTTAAATCTGTTTTTAATAACCCTAAAATTCTTTCTTTGTCCATTCTCTTTAGTTTTTCTCTATAAAATAGTTACTGAGAGAGTGAAACTATCCTGATGGAGACATATTGCAATAATTCACCTTCAATTTTGTTGAATGTCTCTTTGTTTTTGGATAGTGAGGCAGACAGAGGGAGAGAGAGAAATTTCAGCTCTACCTTTTCTGTGATTTTCAATTTTATGAAATATGTTTCTGCTCTGCTACACTCAAGTATATTAGTTAACAAAAGAAATTCCTGGGAAAACTGAGAGGTTTTTAGAGCATATTTGCATTTAATTGGAAATAATTAGAGATTTAAATTTTTAATGTTGCCAGGTTGTTGTTTGCGGGGTTAGGTAAGACCAGTAGCTTTCATTCTTTATTTCAAAGGCAATTTTCTTCAAGTGCTATTTCCAGTTGCAAAGGTGCTATGTGGAGGTCCAAGTGGAGCCCCATGTAATTCCACGGGCTGTTCCCTGCGCTTTGAAGTGCTGGACATCCTGAGAAATGCACACCTGACAGTCCTCTGCTGACCGCCCTCCGCACCCATCCTGGGTGGACACTTTGATTTTTTGCATTGGCCAGCAATGATCTTGTATTCCTGCTGTGGCTGCTCTGCAACTAACCAGGAAACCTCTTTTCTTCTGTTTTGATGTCACATCTTATCATAGCAGTAAGTGAAGATGTCCAATTACAGTTCAGCCTTGTCCTTGCTGCTGCCTCTTGGGACTTAGGACCATCCAGCCTTGTCTCTGCCCCTTGTCATTGGTGAAGCCATGAGGAAATGAACTGTTACTCATGGAGCTGTATAACACTGAAAAATCTTACAACAGAAAGGATGAGCCTGGGTGGACAATCATAGTCAATGGAAGAAAACAGGGTTTTTTTAAAGTTCCACTGAACTTCAATGATGCTGATGTGAAATTTTCCCCAAACACATCAAACATATATATAATTGAAAGCGAAACAAAGACTAGCACTTAATGCAAATTCTAGGAGGAATCTTAGAGAAGGACTCAAAACACTGTGCACATCAGCACATTGCAATGTGTTTGTACTTCACAGCTATTTTGGGAATGAAAACTTTTTACTTGCTTCAGTTAGTAGTACATTTTCTGCATCTCTTTTTCAATGGGACAGCTTGCAGGATAAGCTGCTACTCAAAGTCAGGAAATGTGGCAGACTGGCTTCTTTTTATATCTCAAAGATTCATCCGCATTTCTTTACTAAGTGATGTGCTCCAGGACCATTTGTACTTGAGGTGAACTTTGCAGTATCGGTCTTTTTCCAAACATTACATATTATTGCAGCTTTTGACTGCTGTGATTTAGAGTTCTTTTTTCTGGAGAGAAATTTGAAGCTATAAAACTCTGAATAAAGACTTTTAACATCTTAAAAAGGAGATATGCAACACTTTAACAAGTTTCATACTAACTCTATAAAAAAAGTTATGTGCCTTAGATAAGTGAAAAAAAAAAAACCCTTAATGAAGAACTGCTAAATTTTGTTTGCAAAGAGGTCTCAAGATGAGCACCTAACAAAAACTAAGCTGCTTCCAAACATTGGCGTCTCCAGAAGACTGCATCAAGACAAATCTCTGAGTTGTTACAAGAATTTTAATACATAGCAAGATCAGGGAGCCAGTAGATGTTATTTTAGCTTGGTTACTGGGGCATCAAGCTATATACTTGGTTATCACTTTTTCAAACTGTCCCTGGAAGTACAAGCCTGACTGTGATTCCTTAAGGAATATGACGAAGAAAGAGTCTAAAAAGGTTCCCTGATCTCTCTGTATAACATTCAGAGTTTTTAAGACAGAATTTTCTTTTTCTTTTATGGACCAGAGGCACAGGGCCTCACATTCTCCTTTCTGCATCCTTGAGACAGGACTCACCATATGGCACCGCCTCCTCTGTGTAGCTCTTTTTGCAGCCTTTGCCCCTGCCATCTGACAGCGTGATGGGAATGGAGGTAAAGCCTTTCTGTACCCCCTCTTTCATCTTCCTGCAACTTCCTCTGCTCATCACAATCTCACAACATTTCTGTGTGCCCCCACAGAGCAGAGTGACCACCTCTATTTTCCATCCTGTTTATTTCCACATGCCCTGGCTTAGGCTTCCAAAGTATAGTAGGTGAATGGAGAAGGAGCCAGCCCAGTGCAGGGCTGACCAGCACACAGGCTTCTTGCATGTACTGTGGGCCTGGAAAACCTGTGGAGGCAGAGACACCTGTGAAGGCATCTGTAGCAAGAAGAATCAAGCTCTTGCTCTCGTCACAATGTATTTTTCTTGTGAGAGGGTATCCTTTTAGAGAGGTACCCAACAGGTAAAATTACTTAGTATATCACCATAAATCTTCCTTGTTTTTCTTCTGCTGTAACCATCAATTATGAAGTGATAAATGCTTGCATAAGGCACAGTGCCGTCACTTTATTTTCCAGGACTATATCTTTTGGCTTCTAACATTTCACAAAGTTTGACACTTTCTTTTCAATGAGTAGGTTAGTAATCATGCAATAAAGCAATTTTTTATTATAAAGGTATGATAATATATTGCTTTTCTATGGAAATTACAAGTGGCTATAGCATCACTTTATTGACAGTTATAAAGTGATACTGGGAGCATGCTAATTGATTCATTTTAGGTTAAATCAGATTTATATCATTTAGGTTAGATGAAAGAGGAACAGAAAATGAAATTCATAACATGTAAAACGTTTCTACTTTTAAAAGCATTTTTATTGTTATTTATATACAGAGATAATATCACAGTGATTAAATTAATGGTTTCAAGGCAGTGATGAGAAAATTGCTGGTTTCATTATACTGCTTAAGTACTAATAATTTTTTGAGACTACTGCATCTCTTCTCTAAAATCTTGCCCAAACGCATGAAAAGTTAGTGTCCCATGAATCTGCTGTTCTCTTACCAGAAAAAAAAAAACATAAATAAACCAAAGAACTTCTTCATGAGTGTTCTGGCCCACTGCAGAGACCAGCAGTTCCTCAGGGAGCCATCACTGGGAGGAAAAAAATAATTTCAGGAAGTTCATGCCACAGCAGGGGGGAGTCCTGGTTACACAAAAAAAGGGAATCTGAAGTCTCTCTTGAAATTACATGACACCTTCTTCACTCAAGGCACAACTTCCCCTAAAGCACACATCCCTTTCCCAAGCGATGGTTTACCATGGACAATGTGGCAAGGATATTGTCTTTACTTTAATCTTGTCATCCAAAGATAGTAAGTGCCTCACAGTACATTTGTATGGATATAGGCATGGTTGCAGTTCTTGTCTAATTAGTAAGAAGACTGTGGATGTTCCAAGAAGCAGGACATTATCTAAATAGCTTCTCAGTATCTGCAGAAGATTTCACTACCTCAGTTGCTCAGTCAAGAAATTGCACAGCAGATAAAACATCTGATTGATCCCTACCCTGTGATCAGTCCATCTGTTCCTACTGAGAGAACAGACTTCAAGAAAACTGTGCCCTGTGATGGGACCTCATCCAGGGAATGGTGGTACGTAATCATGAAGTAAGCTTTCACTCATCATTGAGAGATTCTTGAATCCCCATATGAAGGGAAAGGGTTATGTTACGTAGTCGCTGGATAGAACCCAATATTGATAAAAGTGAAGAACTCCCTGAAAATCTATCACATATAAATTAATTGTTACACACAGCAGGTATGGTCCAC
>KZ505693.1:1036216-1052903 GCA_002844005.1 Limosa lapponica baueri
AAAATATTTCTTGTTTGACTGGGAGATTAATTGGAAATGTCTTGCTAGAGCAGTTTAATTTTTGCTAATTAGAAGGAGAAAAAAGTGTGCAGAAAACTCCTTTTAGCTGCCACTCTGGAACTCAGGAATCAATCATTGTCTCAGAGGAATACATTTATTTCTTAATCAACACATTCAAGGATTGCCATGACGCAGCAAGAGATGTAGGATTACATTTAGCTGAACTTTGATATGACTTGACAAATAATGCGGAAATTCACAGTGTGTGTTCACAGTATTAGGTGGACTGTTTATAACCCTTTGATATTGCTTTACTGGAAACAGCTAAATAGAACAGATAAGCACATTTGAACAGTGCTAAGCAGTCATCTAAATGACACCATATTATTAAGTTTTCCTCTATGTAGAAGACATTGGAGCTCCTTTATTAACTACAGAAAAATACAGAACCTTATTCATGTCCTTATCCCAGCAGGAATAGGGGCATCCGTAATTGTTCAGGTGCCTTCTGTACTAGAAGATGACTTCAGCAGAGGCTTTAAATGCTCAGCACCTCTCAGTTTCAAGCTATTAGCATTCATCTCCCTCTAGGGAATATGGACTTATTACTCACACATGAAATGAGACACTGCTGAGGTTAGCAGCCCTCATAGCTCTTTCCAGCTTAGTGTCAAGATGAGTAAGTGACACCAATATGTGTTTGCAGCATAGATTAAAAGCGTGCTGGAAGAGGGCTGTGCAGACAAGGTGACAACTGTCCTGGGTGGCAGGGTCCTGGTCCTGGGCTGCCGATGTTGCTCTAGCTGTAATGGCTCCTCTCCTATATTACGTTCCAACTAAATCTGACAGGTGAGGTGGGTTGACCCTGATCGGATGCCAGCTGCCCACCAAAGCCGCTCTAGCACTCCCCCTCAACTGGCCAGGGAAGAGAAAAAATAATGAAAGGCTCATGGGTTGAGATAAGGACAGGGAAAGATCACTCACCAATTACAATCATGGGCAAAACAGACTTGAGGAAAATGAATTTAATTTATTACGAATCCAATCAGAGAAAGGTAATGAGGTATAAAAAATAAATCCTAAAACACCTTCCCCCCACCCCTCCCTTCTTTCCTGGCTCAACTTCACTCCCAGTTTCTCTACTTCCTCCCCCTAAGTGGTGCTGGGGGATGCAGAAAGGGAGTCGTCATCAGCTCATTGCATGTTGTCTCTGGTGCTCCTTCTTCCTTAGGGGGAGGACTCCTCACACTCTACCCCTGCTCCAGCATTGGGTCCCTTCCATGGGAGACAGTCCTCCAAAAACTTTTCCAGCATGGTCCTTTCCATGCGGTGCAGTCCTTCAGTAACAGACTGCTCCAATGTGTGAACCCCACAGGGTCACAAGTCCTGCCAGCAAACCTGCTCCAGCATGAGCTCCTCTCTCCACAGGTCACAGGTCCTGCCAGGAGCCTGCTCCAGTGTGGGCTTCCCACAGGGTCACAGCCTCCTTCAGTCATCCAGCTGCTCTGATGTGGGGTCCTCCATGGGCTGCGAGTGGATATCTACTCCACTGTTAACCTCCATGGGCTGCAGGGGAACAATCAGCCCTACCATGATCTTCACCATGGGCTCCAGGGGAATTTCTGCTCCAGTGCCTGGAGCACTTTCTCCCCCTCCTTCTTCACCAACCTTGGCATATGCAGAGTTGTTTCTGTCATATGTTCTCATCCTCTCTTCTGGCTGCTGTTGCACAGCTGGGTTTTTTTTTAACCTTCTTAAATATGTTCTCACAGAGGCACTACCACTGTCACTGATGGGCTCAGCCTTGGCCAGCAGCGGGTCTGTCTTGGAGCCACCTGGCATTGGCTCTATCGGATGTAGGGGAAGCTTCAGCATCTTCTCACAGAAGCCACCCCTGTAGCTCCTTACTACCAAAACCTGGCCACACAAACTAAATACAATAAGACAGGATGATATGGTGCAAAAGCAGCCATGGACACCCCTGTGAAATGGAACCCCTCGTTTAGCCTGAATCTAGGATGTGACATTAGATTTAAGAGGGTGGCTATCAAATTCTTGCTCTTGTTCTGTGTTCCAGGGTGACTGTGGAGTTGTGGTGTTTGTTTGGAGGAGACTCTTAAACATATTTTCATAGGAGATAGGTCTCATGTTTAGAGAAAGGTTAAAATCAAACTGGGTTAGGCTGTCATGCGATGGTAATTAAGTAGTTCGGCTGAAGTTTAGGCTCTTGGGATGCTACAGCAAGATGAGAGAAATGGTTTAACTGATCATTTAGGGGAGTGACTTTCAAAAGGGTATTTGGACATAGCAAGAAGATGTGTTTGCTGTGCTGTTCCAAAGGCTGTGCTTCCATACCCACCCTGCTCTAACTACCAGTTCATGCCAGAAGTAAGACTAAGTTTTTCCATCCATGTATTAAATGTATTTTTATTTTGTAGGGGGTAACTAACCTGTGCAGCCTGGGTGTGCACCTCCACAGGCCCTTGGAACTCCACCGGGGCAAGGAGATGGGCACCCACAGTTTTAGCGCTGTTTCTGGGGAACACAGTAATGTTTGATACCCCAAAAAAAGAAATTGTCTCTCTTGGCCTGTATTTTGGAGCCTGGTCTCTTCCAGCCAGCAGAAATATGTTTCTCAGGTGCATGTAACATTGGTTTTTTGTTTGTTTGATGTTATAGTTTTTTAGATTTAAAATATGCTTTTACTTAATATAGGAAGAATCACAGCAAATGATTTTATAAATCAATTACACAGTCATTGCCAAAAACCTCTGTGCCCAGACAGAGGCCACAGTGAAACCATGAGGAGTGACACCTGCCTGAATAAGAAATGCCATTCTCAGCTGCTGAAATGGTTCTTGACTGTATATTCCTGCCACTGTAACCAAAAGGAAAGGGAGGATTTTTAGACCCTCTCTGTGGGCATGAACTGTTCAAGTTTCCAGCTTTTGAACTGTGGCCAAATGTGTCCTCCAGAGGCTGCACACCACACTTTCCCAGGGCCCCTTCTCTCTCCGCCCATCACACATCTCGGCACAGCACAGTACAAAAAGAACAGTCACTTTTCCTTTGCTCGCTCTGTAGAAGACAGGTTGCTTGCAATGTTGTACTGAAATACATGGGACATTATTTGAAATAAATTATTTTGCTTTTATTTTCTAGGTGATTGTTTTAGTTCATGCTGTGGGGAATCATATTGTAATGCATTTAACAAATATTTTAAGGCTATAAACCTAAAAACAACTAAAAGAAGCATTTCTTATATTCTCTGTCTGCTTTATCTTCCCAAGACATCAACTACAGGACAAATACCTCTTTGTAATTGTCAGTAAACCAGCATTAAGTCAGTATGATTCCTGAGGACTGTAATGAACTTTGCATCAAAAGAAGGCTGAATTACTGAAGACTGAAATAATAAATGCAGCAATTACTTTCTTTACTTTATAGTATGTGATCTATCCACTGAGTTCACTTGTGGATTTTCCCACTCATTTTCCAACTCTTGGAAAATAATTGAAAAACATTTTGAGAATACTGTATTTCATGTTTATCCAAAAAAAAAAATAACCCCAGCCTGGAATTCATATTCACATAAGATCATGGGAGGCTTTATATTTTTCCGTAGAAAATTATGTTGTGCCATTTTCATGGTTGTCTAATCTGAAATCATACAAGCCACATCCAAAGAACTGTGGGGAAGTCAAGTGGCTGTATTGTAGCGCAGAGCTGAGCTGAAGTGGCAGAAGAAACAAGAATCATATAAATAATAGATGAAATTGCTTTTTTTTCTAGTAAATAAGTGCAAGACAAGAGTGATACAATATGTGCCCCACAAGGCCACTGTAACTATGGCAACAATGACACATGTACTGTCTTCATTGCAGATTAGCCCTATAAATATGTAACTGATGGACCATACATGTGTACTTGTACCATAGCCACTCTCTAGCTGTCTTTTTATTGCTGTGAGTGGCCTTCATGTCTCATCTTTATGTTTTTAGAATCTTTACAATACCTTCAATGGGAAAAAAGCAGTTAAAATGCATCCAGCACGTTCCTTTTCACTTGATAAGTCAAGACTATTTTGCATGAGAGAGGCAGTGTATGTGTAGGTGTGTGTGAATGGGTGTTGGGCACAGCCACCAGCCCTTGTGCCCTTTAATCTCCCTGCTTTCAAGCTTCTCATTTTTGAGACTCATCTCTTTTGGAGAGAACTGTTTTAGGCAATATTCTAGTTTGATGTATGTATTGCACATCACTTAGACTACAACCTAAAAAGAGAGGATTATTTTGTATATTCTCTAGCTGCCTCATATTAGCTTTGGTTGCAATTGGGGAAAATTATATGAGATTTCTCAGGACATGTAATTTCCAGCTGTCTCAGAACAGACTGACCTGTTCATGCCACAGATGGATAAAGCTCTTTAAACCCTAAACGTGCATGGCAGGAACCACAGGGGCACAAAGCTGAGAAGAATTCATACCATGTGTTAAGTCTCTGCTTCTCAAAACCAAAACTTATTTTGTATGGGTCTATTCCTTTCCCTTGGTTTACAGGGATACTTGCTTGGTTACCTATTTAGCAGTGCAGTTATGTCCCCATTCTGCCGAGACTGCTATTACTGCCAAAGCATAAAATGTGTCCAATTTATAAATGACAATAATTCCACTTTTTTCTTTGAAATATGGATAAATAGCTGGTGATTTTTAAAGGTCAATTCATATTCAGAATTGCTTGACTTAATTACAGGGATGAATTTTCAAATGGCATTGTTCTTCAGCCTGTGACACACTGGGTCACACTCCATCATTTACATTGGAAGGAATGATTTTTTGTCCGTCTCTGGTCTACCTGTTCTGTATAAATGAGGAACCCTTTTGTGGTTCACAGAGTATCTGAAAGTGTGTATTACATATATTCAGCCTGTCACCTGAATTGTAAAAAAAAGAGACTTTTCCATTCTTTAGAAAACTTATACTTCTGTTTGCAGTACTGCCACTGTCTGAAAACATCGTTGAAAACAGAAGCATATCTGTCTGAAGAATGGCAAATAAACACAAATACACACAAAAGTGGCATAGATCTGTGGGGTTTGTGTTTGAGAATATCTGTGATTACTAAACCTGTAGTCATCTAGAATTGCTAAGGGTCACCTGGTCCCTGTAAATCTGGAAAAATTGGAGAAAACTGAAGGGCAGTTTCTTTGTAATAAACCTCATTAAAGTCATTTCCCAGTGAAATCCTAGATAAGAATCTGCCACCTTGGAAGGACGTATTGATCGCTACTGTCCTCTGAACTGCTGCTGTATTTTCTGACTTGGCTGATCGCACCCTTATGAAGTGGTTTCTTAGCAGCAGATGATCCATTAAGTCTGCTCAATGCCATGACTTGATGGCAAAGTGCCTTTACGTAGCAGATGAAGAGGTCCACAGGTACTGCTGAATCCAATAGATATAGTGGCAGGTTTTTGTGTTAATATAGCCGCTAATCCAGTTGAGTCTCCAGTTAGATGTTTTATGTTCGTTGATACTGACATCCCAAGTGGATGACACTATTTAGTCATAAATGCTCACATAAATAATTCAGCTGAATTAAGCATGGCTCATGTTGTAGCTGCATAGCATCGCAGCCTTTTTCATGCACAGTAAAATCCATACCAAGACTGAGAGAATACCCCAACCACCATCTTCTCAAAACCGTGAATTTAATTTAACAAGCCTGGTTTTACCTTAAAAAATGAAAGTAATTTTCATTTCAAGGAATTTTCAGCATTTGAAATTTATTTAATTTAACAAGCCTGGCTTTATCTTAAAAAATGAAAGTATGTTTTCAGCACTTTAAATTTTACAAACCATTTCTTGCTAGAATGCATAAAGCAAGTCCCTGACCCTGAACTGAATATTAGCATTTAATTAGCTATTTTTCCTTTAACATTTGCTGTTGCACACTTTTTTTTTTTTTTTTCCTTTTTCAAAACCCCAGGTACTGAAATGGGTCTCTGTGTGGGAGAGGTTTGAAATCAGAAGTTTTCTCATGCGACTGATCAGGACAATTTCCTGAGCCTGTGTCACCAGTCAGGAGCAGCCTAAGCAACTCCCCACAATTTCCAGTGCCTCACTGTGGACTGGCAAATGCATCCAGTTGCTCCTCTATGCACACTGTAGTGCAAACAACTCTGTCTTTTCTCTGGATGTCTGTAATGAGCAAGATCTTGTGTTATAAGCTGTACCTGAGTAATGGGCATTTTAAAAGGAACCTTGATGACACATACCTCTCATCCTACTCTTCTGCTTTCACTGAATACCAAACTGGGTGTTCGTTCACTGGTCTGCTACATATCGCATGAGAATAGCATTCCTCACAACTCTTTTGGTGGGTTTTTTATTGGTCAGTAAAATCAACACATGATGTATTATTGTGTAACCATTTTACAGAGAATATTGTGAGCAAAAATAACCCAAAACTTACACAAGACATGGAAAAGACTATACCTGTTGTAAAGGCTGCTGCTGCAAATATCTGTGTTTTTAAGCACCTGTCTTATATTTCTCAGTTATTCATTGTGTAGAAAGACAAATGACACTGAAATATGTTATTGTAATAGTAGTTGCTGGAAAATACTCCATTTTAGCAGTGATATTTTATATATTGTATAACATAATGTGATCCTTTTGATACAAAACACAGAGCAGGACAGGAAACAAAATTAAAGGTGCCTTTAATAGAAAGATAGATTGAACAGGAAAATTAGAATTCACAGCAAATGCCCAATGCTTGTTTTTGTCTCAGTATTTCAGCCCCGTATTCATTACTCCATCTATTTCCACCAGAAAGAAAAAAACACCCTTCATAGGAAGACCTGTTACATGGAGGCAAACAGAATTCCTGTGTGCCTCGACCAGTGGACAATTACAGATGCTTACAGAAGACAGCAATATCATGCTCTGCTTAGAAAACCATTTCGGAGATATGATGAGTGGATGGAAGTTGATATGACACAGCTTCATTTCTCAAACCATCTCTATGAAAACCTAATATACACTAAAGAAAATGATGAATACAGAATATCTTCCTTAATGTCAAATCTTGATTAAATCATAAGAAAAGAGACCTTGGCAGCCTGTGTAATACTGCTGAGTCTGTAGTCAGTGAAAGCAGTGTGTGTAACACAGTTTGGATGCCGTACAATATACAGCTAAATATTATGTTGTTTTGATGTGTTCATAGACAGCTAAGCCCTCAGGGACATAGTTTTAGGCACATGTCTTAAACCTTTGTGTCTTTACACAATGTTAGGAAAACATTTTCAAGTACAAACTTATTCATACAATGTTTATCACTGCACTGGAAAATTTGTTTTGGATATACAGTTTCTATACACTATATTGACACGTTGCCATTCTGCATGCTCTCTTTAAAGTTTCCCAAGATTATAATTTAAGGAAGTAATAAGATGGTAAAAATATCCTGAAGTGGCAAGAGCTTCTGTGCGAGTTGTATTGTTAAGCCTAGAATTATCTTTGTTTTATACAAATCGGGAAGGGAAAATCAATCTGTCTTGTAGTCATAAAGAACAACATTTTTTTAGATTTTTTTTTGCAGTTGAAAACCAGCTTTGTTAGTTCAATGAAATGGTAGTAAGGATTATAAACTAATCCTTTTTGATGAAAATGAGAAATACGAACTAGCATAATCATTTCATTTTAACAGTTAGACATAACAGTTGCTAAATGCACACTGTTGAGAAACTAAAGAGAAAAGGGACACTCTCAGCTTGTCAGCTTTATGAGCACAGGTCAGAGGCAGACAGCTACGGCCACAGTGGAGTAGTTCCGTGGGCTGCTTAATGAACCGATAAATTAGTTTCCTTACTTTGGAATACTCAACTTTAAAGAACACATGAATGTCCCTGATGGTTTTTACTGTATCTGCATCAATCAGCATTGCAGTGAAATATATATGTTTGAAGCAAAATGTTTATGCAGAAAGACTAATGTTCATCTGAACTGCGTTTCAGATGCCACCACCTGTAACCAATATTGCACAGGGGGGATCCTCCTGCCGAAAAGCGCTGTTTTAGAGAACAGAATCAGGACAATGCCAAGATCGTATAGTATGAACATCTGCAGTACTTATGTGAGATCATATCTTCTGATTGCCTCATCACATGTTTTAATATGAAGACGACGGATTACTCTAGCAGGCAGGACTCCTCAAAAGTTTACTGTTCTACAGCACCAGCTGGCACAGTGCTAATCCAATGTCCCCTCTTCCCTCACTCTCAATGCTCCCCTGCATCTCAGCTTGGGTTGTTTGGTTTTTTTGAGGGGGCGAGGGGGTGGGTGGGGGTTGTTCATCCTCTTCCTTTCTACATTCTGCTTCAGACTCATTTCACTGGTTTTGGTGAGATTATCACTCATATGGATGAGAAAGCCATGGGTAAGCTAGTCCCCAGTGCTCCTTTCTCAGTCAATGGAGAAGAACAGGCTACTTTACAGTTGGAATATGAACACCTGGCTTGGTTTTGATGTCTACATTAGGATGGGATGCATCCTAAGTACATATTTCTTGCCTTTAACTCCGGGGCAAAGCTATATGACTAATTCGCATGCAGATGTCTACATTATAGATACACATATTTGATCAGAAGTATTGCACCCTTTGAGTCTTTTGGTTAGAATGCTAGCAAAAAAGTCATACTGCATAGCTCATGTAGTAATAAAACCCCAGATTTGGTCGGCAACTTGGAAATGCAATCACACTTCTGAGGTCAGTTTAGTTTTTAGGGCTTCACCTTGTACCAGCTAAGTCAGTGGTAAATTTTTATGGCAGAATGAGGTCTTGCATGCACCCTGGAACTAAAATCTCTTTAGTTAATGAGGTATTTGGCAGATATGAAAGAAGTTTCTTTAGAGAGCTGTGGTGAAATGATTTAAGCTGCTTATATGGTCAAGGTTTTGATGCCAACTTGCCAATCAATAGCACTTTTTCTCCTATCCAGTGAGTACAAGTTGAAGCAGAGTTCACTCACTCCACTTGGTTGTATTACGAGAACTGGAAATTCCCATTATGAATAGCACCTCAAGTGCTGTGGTAACTGTTCAAGGCACCGCGTGCCACTTTTACTTATTCTGAAGGCGGAAAAAATAACATGGTGTCAAAAATAAGGAAGAAATCGTATGGCTGAAAAGAAAAGAAAGAAAAGCCATATCGGCTGCCATTTTATCTCTTTCAGAGATGTGGCAAAGTGAATTTACTGTCCAGATTTCTTGGCAAGGAATTGACCATGTGTGGTTGTTGCACTAATGGCATGAATGGCATTCTGCTTTTCCTTTACTGTATATTCATACTGAAGAAGTACTGAGAAGGCCAGTCATGGATAGGGGGCATATTGCTGTGGGCACCATATGTGCACACGCTTGAGAGAGGCATGTAGAGGGGCAGCTCACTAGGAACTGCAGGGTCCTTTCCCCTTTCTCCTACAAGTAATTACCTATTTATGGATACCCCTTTTTAAGGGTGTCTTTGAAAGGTGAACCTGAATCCATAGGTCAGTTAAGACTCTGATCAGGCAAAACATTCAAGTGCATCAGTCCTGTTATATTTCGCTTTTTTGTATTAGTCTTTTTCATAAGTGTAGAGGAAGAGTTTAGGAGAGCTGCATTTACAACTGGCTTTCAGCATGGTATCCAGACCACTCAACTGAAAAAAACCAGCAAATCTCAGCTTCTTCTCATTTGGAAGGAGTAGGAAACTTATCCCAAATTTGTTATATGATGTTTCTTGCCAGAAGTCTTTTTTTTTATTATTATTTGTGTAAAAACAAAAAAGAATCGTCATTACTTTAAAATTACTTTTACCAAGTGAACAGCTTCTTCTGTCCCCTCACCTTTGCTTTCCAGATATTTATCCTGCAGTAAATGCCTGCACAACTAACAGAAATAAAATTTAGACTCATTATCTTCTGAGGTGGAACTAAATCACTGTAGCAGCACTAATCTAAATGAACACCATGGGGCAAACAGCAGTGAATCAGCAGCCCTTTTGCTGCAGCAATTTTTTCTTTGTAAGCGTAATACTGCTTTCAGGATGAGAGTTTAAGAATTTGTTCAGATACCACACTGTAAGCCACTTAAATTCTCAAATCCACATTAGGAAATTCAAAGCAAGTATCATGTATTCATAAACCTTCCCAAAATGGTTCCATATTTAGAAATTCCAGGACATTGGCAAGTCTGCATAAAACTAGTTTGTTGAATGTAACACTTATTACTGCCATGTAATCAAACTCTCAAGCAAATTTTGATCACAAAGGCAGGAACAAAACATTTGTCACGACCTTCATTGCTTCTTTCTCTCCTCTGAGGACTGTTATTTAATGTTTAAAGGCAGGATTGAGTATGAAGGTTTACACAAAGAACAAAGAACTCATTCTTGGTTCCAGGAACCTGCAGCCTTATTGATGAAATGAAAAAAGAAAGCAAATGATAAAACATCAGCAAAAGTTTGTAGCAATGAGGAACAAGTCATTGCATCAGATAAGTTTTTTCATGCTATAACTTCGTCACTTTTTTTCAGTTCTATACACAGGGAATGGTGATTGGATGACTGTTGAACATAGCGTAGAGATGGCTTTACACTGTCTACAAGAAGTTAATTCTTCATCACTTTTTTTAATTTTATGGGATTCAAAAAGCAACGTTCAGACTATTTGCTGATTTATGGCACCAGTATTAATCCTGTCAAGCTCATGAAGTCAGATTAATTTAACATGGTTGTATGAGTGTTTTAGAGCACAGTAAATGATATAAACCATCTAAGCTAATATTTTTCTGATTGCTTGAAGGAGTCAACTGCTATATATTCTAAAACTAGCTTTCTGAAGATTTTACTCTGAAAACTGAAGATTTTCTTTAGGTAGTTATTATTACCAGATTCTTTTTGTCATACTAAAATGAGAAATTATGTTCCTCCAATTTTTCATAATTTTTTTTAACAGTACCTCTGTCTATTGCTTGGTTACCTGTAACACTGTGGTGACATTCTTAGGAAGGAATTATGATTGCTTTGGATTATATTTTTAATTGCTTTGTTTAAGCCTGCTGCACTGGTTTGTGGAAAATGTCAGATGTCTTTCCCAAATACCCACATCAAGAGCAGTGCCACTGAGTCACTTCGGAAAGAGTCAGTCCCATTGTTTTCATCTTCAGTCTTGATCTTTCCCAACTTCAGCTCAAAATCTGACACTCGAAAGGAGGCTTTGAGAGTATTAGAGAAACATGAGATGACAGTACCCTGGCCACTGCTCTTGGAGAGGTGGGCCTCATGTGTCAGCAGCTTTAACAGGGATGGTGTGATTTCCACAATTATAACTTGTTTTAAAGGTTATTTTATAATAGTATTAATCCCCACTGGGAGAACATTCTTTTCCCTGAATTAATACGCTAAAATTTAACTGTTTTTATACTTGGCAATGTAATAGCTAATTTTAAAGTGCCATACACAGTTTCAAAGTTACAGAATGTTTGCGGTTAAAAATAACACAGCTTAACTGCATTCAAACTCACAGTACGAAGACCAAATCAAGTAGTCAGTGTTTATAAAAACATGACAAAATTCAGCCTACAGATGTACAAGCTTACTGTTTATTTCAGTAAGAGCTACACAGATGAATCTGGGGGCGGGATACATTTGATGAGGTCTTGGCTGCTATGAATAGAAGCCTTTATTACTCCCATGGATGTTAAATTGGAGAATTCAATATTGCTTCTGTATGGGTATGAGATTTTGGTCAGCATTTCTCATGTGTGTGAGTCCAGGCCTCCATCTTTATGATTTGTAAAACAGTCTGGAGGCCCTGGCCCTGTAGCTGCTCAACCCTTAGCTCCTCAGCTCCAGGAAGAGAAGAGCAGGACTGGGGCCAGCTTGGATCCTCGTGGAGGAAGATGTTAATTTAAAGCATTTGGGGACAAACTTGATTAGCCAAAGAAGAGTCACAGAAGAGACTTAGCATAGCTGCATACGTGGAGTGGGACACAGGGAGGACTGTGCTGTAGAGAGCTCTTGAGAGAGGTCCTAGGGTAGGAGGTAGGTTGTTAAGAGGGATCTGAGCTGGGCTCTCCCCAGCTTACAGGCAGTGGCTGGATCCCCAGCGGGGGGAAAGCAGCTGCCACATGGCTGCTGCTGCCGCCTGCAAAAGGATGAAACAGCTGCAGGGTCGCTCTGCAGCCAGAGGTAGCCATAAGGATTTAGTCCAGCTGTGATCAGGAGGCAGAATTTCCCTTCAGGAGATACGTAAAGTGCAAGCTGGCTGAATTGCAGTTGCTCTGGAAACCATCCTTGGAGTCTCTTTACTCTAGTAAGTGTAATTTCTCAATCATAACATTACACTAGTAATGTTTTGGGTTTTAATATCCCTTTTTAAAGCCAAAAGAGAAAGGGGAAAGCAGAATTATAACTGAAGGCACATTCAAATAAGTGAACATACATTCTACCTGAACATATAACATGGTATTAATGTTAATAAACACTGCACTAACCTCTGTTTGAAGAACTAATTAAAATAATTGCAGATGCATGTATTTGATGGTATGGGTGTCTAACTACATTTTTTTAAATGTCTTCTATTTTGCCTTGGGGTTAAGATCCATGCAAAATCCACTCAGGAGCCCTGATAAGCAGTTGCAGTGAAACAGTGGAACCATGGGATATTTTAAGGGACACTTCCAAATCCTGTTTGAGCAGAAATATATTTTTATTAAACGAGCTAGTAAAAAGGATATAAATGCTTAGATGTTGTTTTAAAATTCATTTATAGCTTCTTCTTTATTCTTATAAGAATAAAAAACATGGTCCTTCTGTATGACTTGTAAGTTTCACTGTGTTTTGTTGTTTGAAATAACTGTTCTTGTAAGCAAAATGAGGCTGGTGGGGTGTCCCTTTTCCCACACAGAAGGAAACAGCAGTAGCATCAAAATGACAAAGCAATAATCATCAAAAGCTGCATGAGATTTTCTTTTTTTACAGTTGTTAGAGGGGATAAAGCTTTTGTTGGAAGCAAAGCAAGGAAATACTCCAGAGGGGATAAATATCCACGGAATATCTGTCCCTGAAGTGAATTAAGGCAGAACGCAAAGACACTGGACATGTACCGTTGGTAAAAGTGGTTCATCAGTATTTGGGAAGGATGATTTCAGGTCTTCTAAATAATGGAGAATTTTAGACAAGAGGAAAGCTCATATTGCAGGAGCAGAAGCTCCAATCTTTGATAACAGGTTGGGTGGGTGAGAGAGTAGTTGAGAGAGTCAGAAAGGCTTTAAAGTATCTAGTAAAGAGGATACATTGGAGCATTCACCAAACCACAGCATCTGGTGTCTGACCGATCCAAGCACTGAGAGCCATGTAAGGTACAGCTGCATTTGTAACATTTTTTATTGCTGATGCCAAGAGCGTAGATAGTAATCAAGGTGCTTTGGAGATGTCCAGGAACTGATGAAATATGGTGGGGTCAGTGTTAGTGAACTTGAGCGATGAGCTTTTTCTGAGTGGGGTTTATGGATAGTGATTACAGTTTATTCTATAAGGGTAAGATTGGAGGAAAAGCAGTTACAGATTCAGATGGACAGGCAATTCAGAGTTATGGGGCCCAGATTCTTGTGCACTTCAGCTCTGACTAGTAAAAACTAAAGATGAGGGAGCTGTGGGCAGCTGTTCCAGCTTACCAAACCTCAAGGCAGATTAGGGCAGGACAAACTAATTCCTGAACATCCATAGCTAACACTTAAGACATGAAACGTGTCTTCTTGTGGATTGCTCCTTTGGTGTACTCCTGACCACAGTGGAGTTCCAAGCTGGCCCAAAGGACCATGGAGATCTCCATTTGTGTACCAGCACGCCCAGGCCTCACATTCTTACTGCCTCCCTGCTTAGGTACAACGCTCTGTGCCTGATGAGGATGCCTGAAACAGGGGGAATCCCAAAAGGAGACATTTGTTTTGTGCAAGAAGCTGTGGGAGAATCTCTGGTAACACATTTAATAGAGAGACATTTTAGTATGCTGAAGTTTTACAACCTTTTTGATGTCCAACTCTTTTATCTGAATATGTGTGGGGTGACATCCTGAATGACAAATTTGGCCACTGTAAATAATATGTGCAAACTGTTCTTTGTCACAGCCATGCAATGCTGCCAAGACCCCACTGCTGCTGTTTTAGACATGCTGGGTGGGATTCATTTAATTTAACTGTAATATCTTAAAAACAACACATTTAGATCCATTCTAAATGTTTGTCTAAGATAATTCACACTGAAAGTGCACATTTCTTTCCATACTCTTTTGTGAGACATAAGACAATTAGTTTAAATGTGTAGCCTTTGACTCCTGACTGGTAGCTAAATGGAGATGAATCCCAGCCTCTATTTTCACACACCCCGTTTCCTGAGTGGCTGCTTGTTTTTGGTTCAATGTGCGGTTGTTTGTTTTTCAGTGCACCATTTGTATTTTTCTGGCTAATTATGGTTACACCAACCTGGGGAGCCTAGGGGCCACTTTACAAAGTATTCTAGAGAGCACGCAGAGCCTACACCACCACAGAGCTTCAAACTGCTCTGTGTAGTGACATCTCAGGTGACAGAAGCAGTACTGCTACCTCAGCACAGTGTTGCATCCGAGCGGGTAGGGAGTAAGCTGTGCCCTGCTTCAGATGGGTGTCAAGGATATATTGCTTCTGATTTTGAAGCAGACTCTGTTGCCAACATCTCCAAGCTCTATGCACGGGGCATCATGACATGGTGTAGACGTGACCCGTATGCCCAGCAGCTATACTTTATTCTCCTTTCCCTTCAGTCCTAATAAATCACAACACAAAAGTCAATGGAAAGATCAAATCACATGTGATCTCAAAAAAATAACTTCACAGTTCCTCATGTGGCGTGTTGCCACTGATTCCTCTGGAGTTATTCTTGACTTACACTGTTGAAAATAGAATCTGCCTGCAGATGAGTGGGGGTGTAAATGAGGCTGCTGCAGTTGATCGTATTTTTACCTCTCTTGCATATACTGATTGATGTTTTCTGACAAAGTTTTTCTACCAAAACAAAATGTATTCATGGCTTTTTAAACAACCATGGAAGAGTCTATTTACCCTGTTATTGTCACATATTAGACAGTAACATGTCTTCCTCTGAAATACAACCATCTGCTGGATCCCCAAATATATCAGGTTAACTTGTGGTTTCTTTGCTAAATAAATCTTGTTACTATGGGGTGGGTTTATTTGGGGAGGTGGGAGACAAGCCTTGTTATTATGCTTTTGGCTCAGTTGTAAAACCTTGTGAAAGGTATATTTATGTTTCCAGCTTAAAGTTTGACTTTGTTCTAGGCACCAAAGAAAACCTTGGTACAAATTGAGAACCAAGAACTTGTATCCTTTGGGAAAGTAGATATCTGGAGTTTGTTTTCATCCCTGCAATTGATATTTCCAAAAGAAGGAAAACTTAAAGGATTTTTGATTCAGAACCATCAAAAACTACTCCCCTAATATCTTGAATGGAATATTTACATTAGATATTACTGTAGTAAAATCAAAGTTGAAAAATTTTTAAAAATTAATGTAAAACCAAACATGTCTGATATTATCAGAACAAAAAAAAGAAAATAATTTTAACTTATTTTTTTTAAAGTTTAGGCAAAACTGGTGCAAACACCAGAAATTTTTTTAATAAGACTGTACTTTCTGATGGAAAACTAAGTTTATTTTTTTCCCCTGTTCATTCTTAAAATTTTCCACTAAATTTTTAATATAGTTCTTTAGCATTTTTTGTTACAAAATAAAAGACATTCTAGGAAATCTGGACTTCTTTTTGTTTCTAGTAGACTGTTGGTGATTCTGTCTAGAAGGTTAACTGTTATAATTTTGCTGCTTTTCTTGTAATATTCGAGGCAAAGCATCATTTTAACTTCTGAAAAACATACTTCAGTGCAAAATACATGGAAATGGAAAACATGTGTGCCTCTGTATGTGGAATGACTCTTTTTGTTCATATAACACAGTACTGGATCCTATCTCAGTAGAATAGGGAAGATTATCTAGTTGATGAGTGTCACTGGAATGTGGGGAAAAAAGCAGGTGACAGCTTTCTATTTATCTACTGTGACAGAAGACTTATGACAAAGTAAAGATTTGAAGCACCACTGAAAGAGCAATCTTCCTTGTAGGATTAAAATCAAAATTTGTCACCTCTCCCTCATCCTGATGACTGAAGAACCCAAGAGGGATTTCTGAAATAAGATATCATGAAGGTGGGTCAAGTGGCTGAATGTTTCTAGCTTTTATATTTGTTTGTTATGAAAATATCCTCATTAATCACAAAGTGGTATGGAAGTAAATTTGAAAGTTTAATATTAATTCCCAAGGCTACCATGTTGTGATGTGAAGCAAACGTGAAACTTCAGCCATATGTTGCACAGTTGGAAATGGCTAGCAGAAAAGAAAAATGTGTCTTGACCCAAAACGAAGCATATCAACTAGAACTAACCTGTGCCTGAATGTCAGAAGAAACATTAAAAAAGTGCCATTTTTCTTTAATTTTGCAAGAAAACAGTGAACTATTTAGGAAGGACAGGAGGGAGACCATCTTCAGAATTCCTGGACAATTAACTGTAGACAATGAGAAAGCGACTTCTT
>KZ505693.1:1053015-1089561 GCA_002844005.1 Limosa lapponica baueri
GAAGAAGGTTGATGTGTTGGCTTTGAAGCAGACTGCATACTCATATAAAATACGTTTTTACAGGACTCTGAAAATTAAACCATAAAAAAGTCATTGCTTGGTTTTTCCTGATGAGATTTACAGTTGGTTTGTCTCCCTGGCAGGCTGCAGGAACAGTGGAAGCAACACATTCCAGAGGGGAGCAGGGCAAGGTGTCTACACAAGGAGGTTTAGAGAACATCCACAATAAGCCTCCGTTTCTACAGTGAGGCTTATTGTGTCACCAGCAAGCAAAATTAAGAGAAAGATGAGCAGCACGATAGCACCCATGCACCTTTGCAGTGCATGAGAGGTGTGGACGACCACCCAGTTTGGGCTGATTTGTATCTCCCATGCAGCACCAGCATACACTTCTGGAGGAGACTCATCCAGCTCCATAACTCCACTCAGTGCCAATCCCAGATTAGTGGTCAGCTAATCTTTCCATGATGATGTGACAGGCTGCATTTTATTTCTCATCTGAAGAAATTTATTTTTCTGTTATGGAATATCAGATGGACAGTTTGTGTATTGCTATGGAACAAAAGGGGGTTTTTGGGGTAGACCTTAGAATCACAGAATCATAGAATAGTTTGGATTGGAAGGGACCTTAAAAGGCCATCTAGTCCAACCTCCCTGCCATGGTCAGGGACATCTTCAGCTAGATCAGGTTGCTCAGAGCCCCGTCCAACCTGACCTTGAATGTTTCCAGGGATGTGACCTCTACAACCTCTTTTTATATTATTTTCTTATCTTTATAAAATTTCTACACACAGAGGCACCTATTTCAAGAACAGATTAGACTAAATATAAGCAACCATAATATTACAGTCGTTAAAGATTAAATTCAGTTTGTATAAAAACTTAGGTTACTGACCCAGCCCTTCATTTCTAATAAAAAAGTTCTGAAATATATGGGGATTAAAAGAGAAAAGGTAGGAAAGCAGCATACCTAGATTATAAATTTCACTGCAAGTTTTCTTTACATTTCTATCAGCCAATGCTAGAATTTGTCTCCAGCTTGTAAGATGTGTGGCATCTTTCTTTGATTTACTTAAAATAAAAAATTCAGTACTTGAACTACAACTGTTGCTTCTGTCAGTAATGCATGAAGAAAAGAATTCTCTTCTCTCTTCCATAGCTTTGTTTACTCTGCAGTGCTGACAATACTAACAGGTTTTCTGTCTGCCAGTAAAGTCAAGAAATGTGACAATGACTCTGAGAAAGAAGAAATGCTGGGTGTGAAGTATAATTTTTTTTTAAGAGTTTGTTTCTAGTGATGTGCCCTAAGGAACACTGGGTTTATTTTTTCATGCTTCCTTGTGGTCTGGAAGATAAATCTTAAAAAAAATATTTTTGAAGTACAGAAATTATACCTATATATGCTATCATATATAGACAGTATAGAAATCTGGGGACAATTTACTTAGGAAATAAGAAGAGCCTCCATCCCATAATGTGTCTGCCAAGTTCCAAAGAGGATCAAAGTTAATCAGTGTAGCTGAGAAACACTTGGTGAACCTCTATAACAGTAGGGCACGACACATCCATATCTAAGATTAACTGCCAGTAAAGATTATGTCTCTATAGAGAATATGTGTTCTATACAAATTATGTATTTTATGTTGAACGATTCTTATGCTGGTATGGTGGAGCTGCTTTGGAAGATTACAAATATTTTAACCTGGTTTTGTGCCGGAATTCACACATTAGTATTCCTATTTTTCATTAATTTTATTATATTTTTCCTTTGTTTTTTCTTTTTGAGTTATAACTGTGTATATAGAATACTAGAGCTGAGTGAGAGCAGATGCAGGAGTAACACAGAGATGGACAACCCTGTGAAACCAAGGAGGAGGGTGAGTGAAAGCATGCCAGGGACATGAGGCACTAGGGGGTGAGAGTGCAGTTGGGTTGCAGAGCAAGATGAGAGCTTTCCCGAGCAGTGAACCTGAAGAGGCAAGATTATAATCAATAAAGATTATAGAAAAAATACCATTTTCCATCCTTTCTTAAAAGAACATTTTAAATGTAAATGACTATAGCTGGATACAGGCAAGCTTACGCAAAATGACAGCAAGACAGGACTGATCAGTGTGGCAGACTTTAAACATGTACTTTGGCTTGTGGGCAGCTCATCAAAGGGAAGCTGTAAAATAGGTCTGGAAGTGAATAAACACCCCCTCATGTGTTTCCATTCTGAGGAACAGCCTCAAAACCTGAGTGACAAGGAGGAGGATGTGCCCAGGAGCACCACGGGGACATGTCAGTGCCGACTGGTAGAGGTGCCCCATTATATCTTAGATATATCTTATATCCACAAAGGCAGCGAGTGGTGGAGCGGCCCACCAAAATATTGTGGAGAAAGGTGACCAGGCTTATATTGGCAGAGCAGAAAGTCTGCATTAACAGCAGCATTGCAGAGGGATGTCGGAAGGCTGAGACTACCCCTAGGCTTGCCAGAGAAAACTTACTGCCAATTTGCAGCATCAAGGGACACTCTCGGGGCAGTGAGCTCAGCTCTTCTGCAGAGGGGACAGTCTTGTGGTGTATCAGAAATGATACATCCATTCGATAAATGACACTGATGAGATCTGAAGGGAGCCCATCCAGTTGCTCTCAGCTGGCAAGATTTGATTAGGGAGCTGCGAGGAGACTCAGGCTGGGAAGTTTTATAGCAAAGAACAGCTGACTCTCAAAAAATAACAATGAACAGGTGAAAAGCTATTGTGTTGAGCACAGTGATTACAATAACAAGGAAGCTTTAAATTTTTTTTTTATTGTGATCACTTCTATATTTGCCAGCAAAACTCTGCACTACATGTGATGACAGTTCGTGTCATGTTTGCTGTTAAAATATCAAATGACAATGTTCTTCATCTGCTTGTTCAAAAACCCAGGAATGAAAAAACCCCAGCTCTCAGAGGCAATCTACCTTTCATGCTTTACGAAAATGAAAGTAGATTGATTTTTGTAGAGTCAAGGTCTCATGTATTACTTAGCAAGGGTGATGCCTGCCATCTGTACTGGGACAGAGTCAGAGCCTCTGGGGTTGGCAGTACAAGCCCAGGTTAAATACTCTGTAATAGATGGTGGAAAGGACCCAGATCTTCTCGGACCGAGCACAGGAATGGACCTATAGCACTCACTGGCTACAGGTGTCCTGCAGGGCAGCCACAGGATGCTGCTTTCTTCCAGAAATTCTCCTAGAAAAAAAACCAAAAACATGCCAGCTTCATTTTAAGATTAAAAAAAAAGAAAAAAAAGGGTTAAAATTAATTAGCAAGGTAGTGATTTTAAAACAATTTAACTGTCCTTATGGCATTTGTCTTCATATTATGTTTTCTTCTAGTTGTTATCTTGATAACTTATTTTCAGATTTCAGTTTATGCCAGGTTTTCATATTGATAAAATATAGATTAAAGATATCTTCTGGAGTAGGCCTGCATGTTGCTGCAGCTGTACAGGAGTTTCTTATAAAAAAAATGATGGCACAAAGGATTAGGATTTTGTTTAGCAACATTGTCTCTACTGCTCACAAACGAAGCTATTTCTGTTGATGTCTGTACTACCATCTTTGGGACTATGACCCTTTAGTGGAAAAGAGGCAAACCCATCATTGTGATTTATAAAACCATCTCATCTTGTAGGGATCTCCAGCTGGGAAACAGGCTACTGAATTGACTTCACTTGATGATTTCATACTTACTCTTTAAGAAACATGCGTGAGGATTACCAGTTTATGGAGGGGATGCAATAAAACTGAAAAAACCCCAAACAACACAGAAAGCTTTAAAGGAGAAGTTGGAATTCTGAGAATTAGGAATCAGAAAACTAAAGTATCCTCTTCCAAACATTTCCTTGATGATATAGATACATTTCTGAATGAATTAGTAAATACATGCAAGTGCAGAGATGCTGAAACCAAGCTACAATTATCATGTAGATTATCCAAAAACAAGGGAAATCTAAAACATTTCCCTGGTAATATAAACAAATAAAAGAATAGCCGTGTTTTCAGAGAAAAAAAAATATTAATCTTCAGCTATGTGTCACAACTCTAAAAAAATGCAAAAATGAGAATGCTAACAAAGGCTATGGCTTCTGTATGCAAAATATGTATTGTTATTACTTAATTTATGCCAATAGAATTTTGAAAATCAAAACACTGTATGTGAAACTGTGCAGTGATTTCAACTGAGAGTGGCACAGTTATGACTTTGCAATGGGAATGGGATGGAAGAGGCAAAAGGCAGCAAGAAGCTGTTCAATTAGCAGCGTCTTTAGAACAGCAAGTCAGTGACAACCTAATATTTCCCTGGTCTCAAAGGGAGTCATCTTTCATATTACAAGTTATTTCCACAAGATAAACAGTAAGGCCTTGGCACCTATGTTTAAGAACATCTGAAATTTGTCAACTGGGGAAGAGAGGAGGGGGAAAATATTTTTAAGGAGAAGAATGCACACCTTTTTAACAATGTATGGGTACTGAAAAAGGATATTAAGTCATATGAAAGCAGTTTTTCATTAATGAAAAAAGCACAGCTTTTTTTCTCATTGTCTTCATCCACCAATGGAAACAAGAAACTAAAGATCATATCCTGAGCCTACTGAAGTAACTCGAAACACTTCCAGTTATTTAATGGGAGCCAATTTTTTCTCATTACTAATTTTATCATCAGAGAAGTATATTAGAGAGAGGACGAGATTGTAGTGGAAATAGTCCTGATCTGACCTGAAGCATGTAGTTAGATAAAATGATCCTAGTTAGAATGTGCATGAAGAAGTGAGAGACCTTAATATATGGTTCATGTAGTATTGCTTGCTAAAGTACATGGATTGGAAATAATAGTGCTGCAAGCAATTTTAAGCAATAGTAAAAATTAGATTTTGGAGGTTTTTTCTATTGTTTTGGTGGGATAAACAGGTAAGTACAAAGAAAACTAAAATGTCTCATTCTAGTGCTGCTGTATAAGCCCTGGGAGGACTGGTTCTTATGATACAAGGTGTTGAAAACTCATCATATTGTTTAGAAGGTGGTAGGGTTTGTTCTAATTTTGCTTTCCTGAATTAAATCCCTCATTGTGAGCACAGCTCTATAGAAAGTCCTGACTCCTGGGTTAACTACCAACAAAAATGTTCTCTTATTCCTAAGTTCCAGAGTGAGGAGAGCAGCATAAATTCTGGCCTGAATGAGATCACTTACTTACTTTTCTAGGTCCAAATCACAGTGACTTTGAGTAATAATGACTGTGTCTAATATTTAAGTTGTTTTCTACATTAAACCAGTGAATTAACAAAGCAGAGAACTGGTCTGGGCTCCCTACTTTGAGCTGCCCTTGCCTCCTATGCAACTTGGAGCTTTTTGGAGATGATGTTTTCAAAACCAAAGAAAACTTGCTGCAACTGGGTGCAGCTTTGATAGTTAGGACAGCCAGTCTCTCCCTATACATTTTGTATGATGCTATGCAGTTTAACAACAGTATACTCACTCTTCAGGCAATGTTTAATGTAGAAGAAAAAAAGTTTAAAACCGACAGAAAGTCCAGACAGGATTGCACTGTAGATGTCATCACCCAACAGCAGTCATCAAGCAATCTTCACCCTTTCCCTCTTCAGGTCACTAGCAGGAAGGATTATATCCAAGTAATGCTGTTTCAAAGGGAGATTTTCATAGTAAAGCTCTGTCAGGAACAGCCCCCACTTCTTCCATTTGACCCAAACAGGAAATTTTTCTTTCTTTTCGTAAATCCTGGGGAAAAATCCCACAGCTGTTGCATTCCCCTGAGGCTGGTCCAGGACTGTCCTGCTGTGATTTAACCCTCTGCTTTGGTTTCAACAGTGCTGTGCCTGTGAAACTTGATAATTTTACCAGGTGTTTATGTCCTGCCATTGAGATTAAAGACTCAAATCTTTCCCAGCCATTTCTCTACCTAATTTGCTGAGGAAAGACTGGTTACTCACAGGTGCTGTGATACACAGGCTAACCTGGTTTTTTCCATAGAATCAAATGTAAAAGTAAGATAGAGGTAGCAGATCTTAGTAGGCAAAGTAAAGGCCACTGAAAAACATAACTTAGAGAAACCGGGTCCTCTTAAAGTCTGCTGTAAATAATAGAGGCTGCAGAGACCTGCCAGGTCAGCGCTCTGGCTTGCCTTTCAGCAAAGCCAATTCCACTACTGTTCAGTCTAAACCTGTGACGTTCCTTAAAAGAAGCCACAGTCAGTGAATAGAAAATCCAAGGAAAAATAAGATCTTTTCTGTTGAAATGGACTGAGAAGTCTGACATATTATGGGGTGCAAAGCAATTCTGGGATGAATTTAAATTGGTTGCAGTCAATCTTTTCCAGTATTTCCTAATGGCAGAGAATAAACTTTTTCCATAGCACGCTCAGCATAGAAGCAAAGACACTCTTTTCTTTACATCATGCTTTTTTTCCCCCTGAATTTTCTTTCTTTCTCTCTCTATAATGCTGTTTTCTTTCTTGGGTCTTTTCTCGATATGATTTTAAAAATGCAAATTATACTTTGCATCTGACAAAAATAGTGTATCTGTACCACTGCCTGCCATTCTGATAAGGCATGTTGCTTTGTGTGCTGAAGATATACAAGAAAGTAAAGCTCCCTATATTCAATTCAGTAGCTGAACTCTTGTCATGATACAGAACTACTTCTCCTCTTGTCAGAATGCTGTTGAGGGTCCCTTCAGATAAAGAAAAATGCCAAATTCTTTCTTTAAAAAAATTGCAGATCAAATTTGACATTTGTAGGACACCAAAGCCTGTCTCTGATGTGTGCCTCCATCTCTCAGCCACAGAAACGTTTATCCCTGCTTGCCTTGTAGTTCATGTTTTCTCACTTACGAGGATGTCCTATATTTCTACCTTTACAGGCATTGTTATGTAAGGCTGTATTACAAAACCACATGATTTTTTGTGGAAGTGATTAAGAAAAGGATGCACAGTCAGATCCAAAGTCAATCTTGACTTCACTTCCAGAAATTTTAAAACAAATCTGGGTTATTGTCCAGAAAGCAACCCTAACATATATAAATATATTTTTTATTAACTCTTTTAGAGCATCATGCAATTTAGCTCCCATACTTATGTTGCTGTCCATATTGAGAAGGGCATTCAAAATATTTTATCAATATTTAAATTGATATGAGAAACATATTTTGATTAAAATTAGACATGATTCACAAGCCTCATATAATGCTATATTTAACAGCTAGTTCAGCTAGCTCTGTCTGCAGATTCACTTGAAATATCATATGAGATTTCTGTATAAAATTGCAATCACTTGGATAGTCTCTCTAGAGTCCTTAACAGCTCTCTGACTTAGCCAATTAATATGGGTCAAATCATAAATTTTGTTAACTTCCCCCTGTCATCTCCTAAGGAGAACCCAGAAAAGCAGGATATTAAACATGACAGCTTGTTTCCTTCTAGTTGTCTCTTTCTGGTTCCAAGTCAAAGCAAAACCAACTGCTATTTAAAGACCCACTGAAAGCAAATGATAAATTTCAAGATTCATTAGTTCTGAAAAATTCATTTTAAAAATAAATAGATTGGTTGGTTTGTTTAGCATTTTTTATATCAATGAAATCTTTCAAGTGATGATTGTTCTGATTCCTTATCTACTGCTTACTCACTACTGTTAAAAACAAGATCTGTTCTTGGACGGATGACCCATGCAGTCACTTTTAGTTTTTAGTATTCATATCTTTACTGTCTAAAGAGTGCAAGTAGCCTTGCTTTTAATCTGTTTCTGAAATCAGACTTAGTTGTGAAAATTGTAGCAATATAACTATCTGGGCATATGAATTCAAATAAGAATAAAAGGCAGAAGGCATTAGACTATTAAGATGTATGTAGGTGTTACTATCAAACAAAGGAGAATAAGAAATATTTCTGTAGCATGATCGTATCACACAGGGGCAATTTAAATAATGCACCATGTATCACAGTCATTGTAGTGTAAAGAAGATTTCAGTCCCCTCTTTCCTTTTATATCATTTGAAAATCAGCTCACTGCCTGAAAATTCGTGGCTTAGCCACAAATAAGTCATTACGCATATAAACCACAGTGAACCAAAAAAAAAAGAAAAGGCTTTCAAGAAGCATCAGTCATTTACTTATTTCTTACTATTAACTCTGTTTCGGTTTCCTTTGTTTCCTGTTTATGTGTTAGCTTCTGATATTGTTAGGATTAGACTAAACCTTATACAACCTTTTTCTGGTCATTATTTACCAGGTTACCAGTTTGGCAAATGGCTGGTTTCAAGTGAATTATTTCTCTGCTTGAGTCATCAGTACATTTTAATGATAAAAATTTGGAAGAAATCTATGGTTTGTGATAAAACTGTAGTGGGTATAATCACAGGTAATCAAGGTATACAAGTTGCTGTATACATGTGTTTATGTTTGTGGCCAATAACTTTTAAATGTTTGACCACAACAAAAATATCAACCACTATTCCAAAGTCTCTTAAGAGGCGAGGAAGTCTGATTTCCATCACTGCAGAAATGAGAAGTCAAGCATAGGGAAAATGGATGGTTGCCAAGCACCCCAACAGGGACCCAAAGGGAGTAATTCACCTTACATCTTCCCAAGTGCTGGTCCAGGGTCTTTACCATAAAATGGTCATTCCAGTTCTTTCCATTCTCATCATTCTCATCAGCCCCACCATATTAGCACTTTAGAATAATAAATAACTTATCAGTCAAAAAGTTGAATAGCTTATTCACTCCCCATTCTGAAGGTGAAAATAAAAAGACTACAACATTTTTTCTCAAATAATAGTATCTGAAAAATTCAAACGGGAAAACAACTATTCAGGATTCAACATCTCTATTCAACAGATTCATGAGCCACAAGCTGCACTCTCAGGGAAAGTATAGTAGCTGTTCCTTCAGGAAAAATGAACCAGTGCTGCCATCTTATTTGTATTGCTTGAAGTTATTTTAGACTCAAAAATTCACACTGTTGAAAAACTCAATAAAAGATTGAAAAGCTCAATAAGAGTTTGAAAGTACTAGTATGAAATTTGAGAATAAAAAAGTGCACAGACCTCAAGAACATTACAAGAGAAGAGTTAGTTTTTAATCAAACCAGAAAATCAATATAAATATTACTACAAAACATGATGAAATACCTCAAAATCACTGTTAGAATTTGGCTTATGGTTAGGCTAAAGATGCATAAGATAGAGAATTAATTTGCTGAAATATCCTTTTGAGATGTCTAAGCATTTAGTTATTTATTTATAAGAGAAAATACAATACACCAGAAATATTATTAGAAACATTAGTTGGAATTTGTCTAACTTTGCACATTAAAAAGTTAGCTGGCTTGACTAAACACATTATCTAGGATCTTCTTGTAGTCGACAGAGAGAAATAATCATTTCCAAGGGATAATATACCATATGGTTTCGTCATCTATTTCAAGATGGGATGAATTCCTGTGCAGAAATCTCTCTCTTTCTGTCTTCGCTGATTTCAGAGGGATCCTTGCTAAACAATACTTGCTGGACTAAAATCCCATGAAAGGGTTTGCTGGTTTTTTTAGGACAATATTACTGTCTGAATGGAGATTGCTGTTTGGTCCAGGGTGTGGTCTGGGTTTTTAGCTTTTTGCGTGACATTTGCAATATTTTCTAAACCCAACAGGTGTTAGTATGAATAAATGTCTAAGGAACATGGTCTCCAACACCACAGGCAGCACAGATAACATAAGGAAAATTACTGTAACTGCCATAAGTTGTATTTTATGCTTTTAAGTGAAAACCTTAGACGTAAGATTTCACATCAGATATCAGAGTTGTGTTTTGGTTTTGGTTTTTTTTTAGCAAAATGGAGGGTTTCAAAATTACAGCTAGAAAGTCCACTGAAAGCTTACCAGTTGAATCATTCAATCTCTATCATTACATAAACCCCACTGTTTTTAAAATCAGAGTACGATGTGAATTTTTTACAAAAATATTGACTTTTTGTGATGAATTGTTGGGCAACAGTGTAGCTTGGTAACATATATAATATCTTTTATGTCAAAAGCTAAAAAAATCGCAAACAATTTTATATGGCTTTTCACATATTGGAAGCCACTGCAAAATTCATCCTGTTGAATCTCATTTGAATCAGAAGAAGAAAAAATTCAGAAATATATCCTGAAAAAGTCATCATAATCTTTGACTGACATTCATATTTACTAAAGATATTTTATTTGTTACAGTCAGGAAAATAACAAAAAAACCAGGCTTTTTGCATTTTTTCTTGACAGCACCAACTATCATCTAGCTTTTGGAAACACAAATTGATTCATTGGGTTATTACATCATTATGTGACAATGAGTATCTACTATATGGTTGAAAGGCATGGCAATATTTTAATCCTTGAAGGAAGGAATAAACAATTAGAAGACTGAATTTATTAATCTTACTATAGATTCTTATTATTATTCTTATTATAATAGTTTAGTTGGGTAAACTACTTAGAATATAAACACTTCCCCTAGTAGCTGTAAAAAGGTATATTAAGGGACAAAACCTGCCACAAAAAAAAAATAGTAATCAACAACACAGGAAAGTACTAGCATGTACTAGCATGAACACGTACCAGCTTGCCTTGCTTAATTTAAAAGAAAATTTAAAAGAAATTTTCAGTTTATGTGATTTCTTTTTTTTTTTTAATAATGGTTAAAATCTAATAAAACTCAATACGAAGAAATAGGATTTTTACTTCTGAAAGAATAATGGGTCATGGAATTATATATAGGTTGTTACAGAAAAACAAGCTTGAGCTAATTAAAATATTTCAGGCTCCATTAAATCCACCAATATTTTACACAGGATCAGAAACATTTCCATGGTTGAAGGCAATCCAAAATGCTTACAGTCTGTAAAAATTAAATCTGATCCAAAAGTTTTCTTCATAACCTTACATTTGTATGTTTTCTGAAATACTTTATAAGCAAAAAATTTATAGCTTCCCAAGGAAATAAGATTCAAATTAAAACATAAAATTTTAACATTTCCAAAAGCATTCTTTACAAATATACTAACTTTTACTCCATTAAAATGACATTATTAACAAATGCACACTTTAAATAAGTAGTAGATGCTACATTTCATTAAAATAGATTGGTTTTCACTTTAATTTTTACAGTCAGATTTTGGCAAAGGTTGACAAAGTGAAAAAACTGTCAGAAGATAAATAGATTTCTACCAACAGAAGCAAAACCAATTTTTTAGTACACCATGCACAAACACAGTTTGGCAGGTAAGCCATTTGCATTTTTATCAGCCAGTAATTACACATTTACCTGACTCGGTGGTTTTGGGAAAAGTTAAAAGCCTCCTAAACAGGTATTTTTTCCTGATGAACAGTTATACTCTATCAAGTAAGTGTGTGGTTAGGGGATTGTAACACAAGTGAATGCTGGCCTCAGTTTTCAGCTTAAAACCCTGTCATGGATAGATGCCAGATTCTTAATTGCTCCTCTGTCCTCCTCCTTGGTTCATCTTGGTTCACTCAGGGAAACTGCTGCTCCTCAGCTCTCATCTCAGATATGGTGGGATGATATCTTCTATAAACAGAGAGATCTTTTTTTACCCTTCACCAAAAGCATGTACTTCTAAACGGAAGTTGATGGTCCACTAGTTTGGGAAGACAGGAAATAGAGGTACATCACCAATCTTCATACCATTATTTATTTCAGGGGGTGCAGGGTTGTTTTTCCATTCAATGTTTTCCCATGTAAGGATAGCTTCTCTAATTACTCAAAGGTTAATCTTAGCATTTACAAAAATGATATACAGATTGAAAAAAGCCACTAAAATATAGCATACTTCTGTCACATAGGACTGACTCAGTGGACAGCGTTAATACACGCATGCAGTGCAATGGGATAAGTGATAGTATTTGCACAGTTTTTCTAGAAAGCCATGTAAGAGGATTCAAAAAAAGAATACATCATGTATTATTTATCAATATTACCTTACCTCAGATGCCCTACTTTAATTCATTAATAGGGTGTTTTGGCATGTGCCAAATTCATTAATAGGGTGTTCTGGCATGTGCTACTGACCACATTTGCAATGACCCTTGCCTTCATCCCCAGCCCAGTATGTTAGCTTTTCTTCAATTAAAGTTTTTCTGAATTTGGACCTTTATGGTCAAGTACTGGAACTATAATAGCTATTTTTTTCTTCCTTCCAATACTCCCTGTACCATCTTCCTTTCCAGTAAATACATTTTAAGGTCTGTTACCTGAAGTTTTAAAGAGGGTTTCACTGAGAACTGATGAGAAAAAGCCTTATTGTAGTCAAATTTGCTGGCCTTTTCTTATATTCATTTGAAGGATCATTTGATGCGAAAATAACAGAGAACACTCTTAAGCTTCACAGAGTCATGGAAGATTATCAGGAAGGGACCCCTGGAGGTCACATAGTCCACCCTCTGGCTCAGAGTTGGACTAGACTGAATGCGCCCAAGGAAAAATCTTTTTTTTTTTTTCATGTATGCCATTATGTATCCAAAGTTATAATACAGAAAGATAAATGTGAACCAAAAGTTTAGAACACGCTTCAAAGATGTGTCAAAATACTTAGGGTTATATTTAGATTAAGAACAAAATTACTTCCTCCATCTGTAAAACTTCTTTTCAGAGCAAAAACTTCTTTTAAGTTTTAGGAAACCAAAAATGATCTTGAGAATGCAACATTTCTCATTTAGGTATTATTAAAGGGAAACTTCAACTATTTTATTTAAAAATGCTAACTGCAGTATAAAGTTACATTTTACAAACAAACCAAATATTCCTCATGAGGAATTCTTAATTTTACATTTTGTCTTGTCTAATGGGTTTTCAATGACTGTCATTAATTACTAGTGGGACAGAATTCACAGATAAGGAAAATCTGTCTCAACACTGGAAGCTCCACACTTAATGATGAGCTATTTTAGTGCATGGGTAGCTCCTTTTAAATTTTTTTCTCAATTTTTTTTTTTGGGGTAGTCCTATATGTGGATAGCTGGAAAAGTTACAATATCTGCTCCCTTTCCCCCCACACAAAGATAGCTTAGAGTGTCTTATTAAAATCCATTATAACCATACCAGGTAAGTGCTTCCTACGATATACTCAAGTATGTATCAGCAATGTTACCAGAAGTAGATGCTACCTACTGAGTTAATGAGTTAATTCCTATTAATTGCCATAAGCATGAAATCTAGCCCTCAGGAAGGAATGTGCTGCCATAGTCCTCTGCTACAGAGGAACTCAAAACCGGAAGACTCAAATCTTAAATATGGTATAGTTGACATTGATGCAATTGGCCAAATACTTAGCTAGACCACTGTTTCAGTAAAATTATGCTTTCAGTTAATTTTTGCAGTTCCCTTTTTGTGTTATATACTGTAAAAAATGGAGAACAGGCATGTGTGTTGTAGAAAGTTGCTAATGTTAGCATATTGTGCACACCATATGTAAAACAATGACATTTGGTATCTGTTCATTCACGCAGCTTTTACAACACTGATCCTCTGCTGATTCAGTAGGGTAGTTTAGGTGTAAAATGAAAGAATATTTCAAATCCCAAGTTGAATGCGTGGAGTGTAAAAAGCAAATTCCATGTTTTCTAATGTATTAGAAACCTGGTTTATTATGAGTTGGTACTGTGTCTGTCAAAAGAAAGACAGTTTTTACATAATGCAGCTGCTATTCTTTGGCATTTTAAAAAAAATTTAATGTCATTTTTTACATTTTTTTCAAGCTTTTCATTCTACATGTTATGAAATGATGAGACAATGATTTACAGAGATGGCTATACAGAAAGTGAGAAAAAGAGATGATATTTTACTGTCAAAAAATTGCCAGAAATCCATTTTTGATTATATTTCTTAGCTGTTTATGAGAAAAATAAATATTTTCTGGTAATAGAACCATAAATTTGTTCTCCTTTCCTTTTAATAAGAACTGAGAAGACACTGAGTATTAGAGACTGTTGCAGTAAAATATAAAGTATATTCAAACTAGGCTACAGATGAAAAATGGCAACATTGCATACCTAAAAGCATGAATCCTTTCCTCTAGTGTGAATGTTCAAATGATTCAAAGTGACCTGGTTACCTTAAGGTATCATTAGAAGAGATGTTGGTAGGTGTCAGTGGCAATCCCACACCAGGGATCTACCACCATACTCTACCTCTCCAGTGCCGTTCTTGATCTGAGAGCTACCACCTCACCTTAGCTTGGTGAGATTGTGCGCTCCACCACCCCGAGCCCTGTCATGGCTGTCAGCATCATTCTCAGCACAACCTAACAGCTTACAGTGAATTTTACCTAAGTGGAGTGTGTAATTAGAAATGTTAATATAGCCACTATGCTAACACATTAATAATAAAACTTGACATTCAGAGTTTCCAAGCTGTATTTATTTAAGTTTTGCTTTGGCTTAGAACTTTTTTTTGTTAACCAGTAGAAGAAACATTCTCACATCGTGCATGTTTCACCTGTCCTTTGTGCTCAGGACTCATCTCAGGCAGAAGTCCACTCAAACCCCTGTGTTTTCCTCAGGATCGTTTCCTTGCTTGTGTAAACTAGAACATTTCTGAACCAGTATTTCTACAATCAGCAGAATGAATGTAGACTGGTTATCATTGGACCTTTTTTTTCTGATTCTCTTATTGATATGTCGTGTCTGAATATTTTTCCTTATTTGGGGCCACTGTAAAGGTGCTGTCACTGGCACCAAATCAGGGTTGAGCCAAGGCTCTTCTAGGGTGGGAGTGCTGATTGATTGAATCTATCTTTCTGCCACTTATGGGATACCCTGTAAAACATCTTTGGCCCACTTTGGCAAGAAATGTGATGAAAACTAGGTAACAAATTGAAAGCTATGAGCTGAGAAGGAAGAGACAGAGACAAATGCCCATGGCATGACTGCACAATCCTAAATTCTTTAGGAAAACTGTAGATAAAGGGGACTGTAGATAAAAGATGAAGGAGTGTGCCCCTCAGTGATGATCATTTATTAATGGATGTGATTTTAATCAACAACACTGAAATATGTGGGCAGAAGGAGCCCTACCTAATGTATAAACTTCTGTTAGGATGCCTGAAACAGTTACTGTTCCTGGGCTTCCATGCGGCCTTTGCCTTTTTAAACAATTCAGGGTGCATTTCAGAGAGCTTATTTTCAACCATTTGTCAAAGAAAGGACATGAAGCACAACCAATTCTGTGACACAAAGAATTGTGTCAGCTTGGGGTTTGGATTTTATCTTCAGTGTCCCCCTAAAATACCTCATGATCCTCCTTTCACCCAGGTATTCAGGTAGGGTGTCATTAACAGCTCTTCACCAGGCTCAGCAGCCTGAAGGATATTTGTATCACTCCCACCTCATTAGCAGAGAGCACTTTAGAGCCTTAGATTTAGGGCTATGGCAGGGAAAAGTCCCCAGTGGTTGAGCTCAACTGGGTCTCAGCTGACTGGCAGTTATTGGCAACATCCAGAACTGCTTTTTTAACGGGAGCTGCAGGGCAATTGGGTCTTGGTCCACCGACAGCCAGACCACCATCTCTTTTGAGCTCCCATTGATTTCTGTCTGGCTTTCTTTTGCATAGAAATTATGTGTATAGAAGTGGATATTAGAGATCAGTCTATGGAGCTGCAAAGGGAGCTGTGCATTAGCACAGGTGTGGCTGACAAGCTGCACTTCCCCAGGGAATTGATGAAAGCAGCACCACCACTGTTTTGCAGAGCATTGCTTTCACCTGCATGGAGCACAGGGAAGAGCTCTTCTGAATGGTGCATGCTGTCCTATTGTGCCGGGTGGAGAGGTTCTGGGTTAACTCATGGGATCACCAGAAGGGTGACTACCATTGTGCTCCATGCTTGAAACATAATTGTGACTTTGCTGTCATGCTGGTTTTGAACGCGTCAGGAATAACTTGACGTACGTGAACAGAGTTATGGTGCTGTGAGAGCAGAAGATGCTTTTTGTCTTTGAGGACATGTCCTGCAGTTTTGAAGAGATGATGTATGTACATATCTGTGTGTACGTGCATCTGTCCTTAGATGACATTTATAAATTTAAGTTTGACACAGATAGATGTCATATGGCCTTGGTTATTTATCTACAACAAAATTACATAGTCTTAGGAATTCAATTATCTTATATCATTATTTTCTAGTCCAACTATCATTTGAGATTTCTGCTTGATCACTCTGAGAAAAATAACATTTTTCTTGCATATATATCTGTAATTCCCACTACGTTCAGTTAATGGTACCACGTATGGAAAGAATGAGTGGCTTTACAGGCTTTCAGAGTTGCAATCAGCTCAGATTCAGTATTATTTTTTATTAAAAAATAAGCACTGCGCTACAAGAGCTGAAAGTGAATGAACATTTCTTAGTTTTTTAAGGAATTTAGAATCAGATGGTCTGTATGAAAGGAGGAATCTAAATATCTGCATTCCCATGTTTTGTGCAAGACAGATCATAATTCTGCTCATGGACTGTCCCAAATGCTTACCACATGCTGCTTTTTGAGCTACCTCTGCTGAAACTGTTTTGCATGAGGAAATACATAATGGCATATAATTATCTATACATCATCATTAAAATCATATTTTCAAAGTAGAGACCAGAAAAAGATTCATAACTGGACTTTTTCAGAATTCTTGTAAATACAGTGGTTACTGTAAAATAAAATGGGATCCAGTATGCACTGAACTGATGTGTAGCTTCCATTTCATTTGGTTTGTAAAGTGTATGTTTTTAAAACTGACCCAAAGTTAACATAGGTAACTGATGATGTTCACAATAAAACAAAAAAAAAAAGGGGTTCTATAAAAAGCAACCACCGTCCCCTGTGCTCTGTGTGTGTAAGGAGGCAGGAGTGATTAACATAAAGTCCAGGATTGAATTGTCTTACACCTTTATATTGTTTCTTTTTCTGGCTATAGTCCCTTGTCCTCTGTTTGTTTTGCCTTCACTGTGCTGTAGTTCTTTAGGACATAAAGTATATTGACCATCTGATAGACCATTATTTTATTGTGAGTTGTTTTCCTTTTTCATGAAAGGCTGTTAAAAGCTTATATGATCTTTATTATTCTTTGTATCTTTAAGAAGCTCAGTGAAGAATTCATATTCTGAGCAGAGGTAAGGCAAGATTTGTCAGGCTAAATAATTTATTTTATGAGATCATCAGTTGTAGCTGAAGAAAAGCTTCAACCCTTTCTGGTTCATAAAACCTCCCACTGTGCTGCTGGTCTGAAGGAGTCTCAATAACTCATAAAAAGATAGTATTTTTTTTCCCTGAAACCATCAACTTGTTTAATTATGTAGCCCATCACAGCTACTCCACTGTATTTTCCACATTGCTTAATTAAACTGCTGAAAATTCAAACCTTTGTGCTAGGCTTTTGAGGGTCATAAAGGTGAAAAAAGAAGGAAGTTTGGCTCAGCCTGCTCCCCTTTCCCTGATTTATGTGAGTGGTCTCTCAGGGCAGGAAGGATAAAAGCGAGCACAGTTAATCGTTTGAGCATCTGTGGCAAGTTAGATGCAGGACAGGCATCAGTGAGCAGAATTTCATGGTAGAGGCTCCGGTTGTGCTACTTTCTGTAGGCAATCAGATTCTTATAAGGTGCAAAAGCTGCTGCAAATTGTGTGGAGGAGACTGTGGTACCCTCTCCCAAAACCAAAATGAGGAGGAACTTCTCCAGCTGTCCTTTCCCTCCCTCTAATAGCACACAGCCCACACATTCACTTCTAATTTTCAGTCTCAGCTCGTGAAGGCAGTATAAATTTACAGTTATTGAATGGCATTTAAAGATATTCAATATTTTACTCAGAAAATGTTTAACTGCTTTTCTCCTATGGCTGGAAAACAGTGACTTTTCCATTTTAAACTCAAATGATGTGCAAAGAAGTGACTGCACAAGCGGGAACACTCTCAAGAACCTAAAGATAACCTAGTGCTTGCTGTCTGAACTATTCAGTACCATTCAGTTGAGCCCAGCCCTGCCATGGCAGGGTGCAAATTTCTAAAATACAAGAAATAACGGACGCTGGGTAGGGGTAGCAGAGCATGGTAAGAACGCATTGATTTTGCTTATAATTGAAAATTTTGCAAGAGAACATTGCATTGTTAGCATAATTGCAAAGTTTTCAGAAGGAAAGAAAAATGTTTAAGACTTGCATTCTGGTTTATGAAAGGCAAGAATTGAGTCTCTTTGGCCTCAACTGCAGTTTTATTCTAGGAAAGAATTCTAGCACCTTGTGCACGCATACTGTAATGTCATAAAAGAATTCATTGTATAAATGTAGGATGTCTTACTGACCCCATCTTGTTGTCAAATGTCATTGTTTACATACTGATTGTCTCTTCAGGGATATGCCTCAGTGGCAGGTCTTTTGCCTAGCTAAGGCTTGGAAATTCAATTTTCTGATGTGTACCTTAAATCCATAAATGATAGTCAGAGTGAAAATTGGTGCTCCTGTGAATATCTCTCTATACCCCACAATGAGACCCATGCATTAACCTTCAAAGATTTCTACAGTAATGGATCAGAGTGCTTTAAACACTTATGAGTGATCTCTCCTAACTTCATTAATGACTCTACTAATTACATAGTTAATCATGTCATCTTGAAAGCTGAAAAAATAGATAACAAACCATGGCTCCTCTTTTCATAATTTAATTTCACTGTAAAGATACAGTAGCATTAAAAAAAAAATTTAAAATCAACTATATACAAGTATGCTGTGACCTTTGTAGAGGAAAACAAATGCTTTTATGGCAAGGAAAAAAAAAATGATAAAATTTGTGTTTCAGGATTTCAGGCTATAATGCTGAGATTTATGCCTGTTCAGGAGTTCTTGCATGGGTTTATTTCCAGGGTATTCCATCAAAAATCAGGACAAAGTCAACATCATCTTGGGAAAACTATAATGTAAATGAAGAAATGGCATTGAATTAAGCTTAGTAAGAATGGGTCACACAAAGAACCCCAGTGGCACAGAGGGAGTATAGCGCAGAGAAGGTGCTCTTCTTATACTGCTTTCTCAGGTGCTTTCCTTTCTACTAGAACTTTGACCAAGGGATATTCACAAAAACTGAAATAACCTGTTGCCTCCTGGCCTGCTGTCCCAGAACCTCCCTCACATTTGTGGTATGTCTAGGTGTGTTTCTGAAGATATATATCGACATCAGTATAAAATCATCTTACCATAGAACCTGTAGTCCAACCTCTCATTATTCTATACATAAAATTAGATGAGAAAGAACTTGTTTGCTTCTTGCTTTCTTATTGTTTGGGTGGTAGTGGAGCTGCACATGCCCTGATGCTTTAAGAACAAATAAGAAAAATATGTTTGTTGACATGCTACTATCTTGAGATAGGTTGGAGATGTACCTATAAATAAGACCAGATCAGCAGATATTTCACTGATGGGAAGGGCTTTAAATTGTCAATGCATTAACAGCTTCCATCAAAAGGAAACCCTGCTTTTGTGTAACAGGCCTATTGTTTAATGTATTGTCAAGATCTGAGCACAGCATGCCAAGCTAAACTATTCCTAGTAAAGATCCTAAGTGTGGGGGCAATTTCTAACTAGCAAAACACAAAACAGAAGGGCATGAAAAGAAACATTTGTACCTTGATCTTACAACAGGCATTGTGCAAGCAACTGTTTGCTACACTTTTCAGATCAGATTTGCTGTTGAAAAGACTCATGAAACAAAGAGGGGGAAAAGGTCCCATCCATGAACTCATATTAAGAGCCCAGTATTAGGTACCTGTGCTGTAAAGTACTGAGCATGCCCTATGTCTTTCCTCATCTCTGCCTGACAAGAACATGGAGCCTACATGTTATTCTCATGTTGCCAGGCCAGTGTCCAAAGAATAGATACATTGTTGACAAGACCATTGTCTTCTCTTTTCTCAAAGGAATAATCATAGATATGCCAAAAGCCTCTATCAGCTGAAACCACTCATGACATTCACAATACAATAATTTATGATGTTGCTCTGGGCAGGGGGACTGTCTTGCATTTTCTACTTTGGGCTCAGATTTTTTGTCTTTCTGAAGGGTCAAAACAAAACCAGGAAAGATTAGTTCTGGACTGTGTAATTTCTGCTTGGACCTTACTTGGGCAGAGACAAGAGAAGTATCAGATAATTTACATAAATAAAATAAGATGACTGGGTTTCAGCAGTGACATATCAGCCTTAAAAATGCTTCTTTCCAGACCACAGAAAGGTATTTAGAGCAAATATTAAAAAGGCATAAATAGCTATGCTGTTGCTCCTCAGGTTTTACCCTGAGTATGGATTAATCTCAAGTATTACCCTTTGGTGTGCGTATTAGTCGCATCTCAGATTGGTGGTTATTGAATCATAGCCCATGAATCATGCTTTTATGCATGAGAAAGCCTTATCACTTAGTAGCAATCAAGCTCCAAGTTCTAGGGGGAAAAGAACAACCTGGTTAGACACCAGAATCATAGAATCTCTTGAGTTGGAAGGGAACCATAAGGATCCATAAGTCCAACTCCCTGCTCCTCACAGGACTAGCTAAAACTAAACCATATGACTAAGAGTGTTATCCAGACACTCCTTGAACTCTGAGGGGTTTGGTGCCTTGACCCCTTCCCTGGGGAGCCTGTCCCACTGACCTCTCAGTGAAGAACCTTTTCCTAATGTCCAATACAAACTTCCCCCCAGCTTTGTTTCTGTCGCTGGTCACCAGAGAGAGGAGAACAGCACCTCCACCTCTGCTGCCCTCATTAAGGAAATTGTAGACTGTCACCCCTCAGCCTTCTCTTCTCCAAGCTGAACAAACCAAGTGACCCCAGCCACCCCTCACAAGTTTTGCCCTCAAGGCCTTTCACCATCTTGGTTGCCCTCATCTGGACACACTCGAATAGTTCGATGTCCTTCCTACATTCCATCAACCCAGACCCCTGGATCTCTTTCTCCAGGGCTGCTCTCCAGCCTCTTTCTCCCAAATCTACACATAATCACAATTAGCCCATCCCAGGTGCAGAATCCAGCACTTGCTCTTGTTAAATTTCATATTTTCTTTTTTTTTTTTAAATTTATTTTTATTCTTTGTTTGTTTGTTTGGTATTAAATTGATACATTATAAATTAGGGCAGTTACAAGGAAGATTTTCGTTTTAACAAAACCTAAATCTGTTCTAGAAGGATAGGATCTTCAAGATAGGAAACATAAATCAGCATTCAGTTCACTATGACTTGAAATTACTTGTTCAGCTAACTCTCTAGGAATTCCCTGTTTGGATAAATGTGCCTTAGCTTGATCTATTTTCTCAGAAGTCAGATACTCTAGTACACCTTGGCCTTAAGAGAGAAAAAAAAGCAACAACAGATGAAACGAATGATAGCAGATTTAAAAGGCAGTCTGATTACTTTTGGAAGTCCTGATGATATTTTCCCAAAAGGCCTACTTATCTGGAAATACTTCTGAAAATCTTATCAGCTCCATCAGTGTTTGTGGTGCATTTTATACACTTCTGAGTACTTTGGATTTCTGATTTTCAATAGATCAACTGCATCTGATGATAACAGAATGAAGGTTTTTTTGATTCATGGAGTTTGGTTTAATGAAGTTGGTTGGTGCTGATATCTTCCAGGTATGATTTATGTATTTCCATCTGCCGTAGGTGAAAAATAGCTTTCTTATTGCCTCACAGACTTTGGAATAATTCACTCAAAAGAAAAAAGGGAAACTTTCACATTCCTTGTACATCCAAATCCGCTCATTTTGGTTGCAATCCGTAAGGAGTACGTGAACACTACTGAGTAAAGATCAGATGTAACAACCAGTTATTCTTAATCATTCCTATAGCTTAGAAAATATTGTATATCTCAGAAATTTGAGCTGTGCCTTTTAATATCTTAAAATGCCTAAATGTTCAAACACATAATCAGAATGAATTAAAATAAAAAAGCAACATATACACCTTTATTGATAACAAGCTTATGCATAACGACTATCTCTAATTTCCGACTCATCAGACTATATATTTGAAATATAACTGGAAGTAATTTGTACTCAATTGTGCTGGCATGTAAAAACGTCATACATAAACTAGAGAGTAAAAGCAAGGAAATTCAACTCCATGTTTTTAACATTCATTTAAAATTCTCAACAAGCAGTTCAAAAATTGTAAAATCAGAACACCTGAGAAAAATTACCTTGATTTTACTGTTAAGTGGTTGCTATATAATAGGTTTATTCATTTTCCTGAAGCAGAGTCTGATTCTTTCCTTGTATTGTCTTTTCAATGCAATCGTGGGCGTACATCCTGGTGAGAACATTTGAGCTTTGAGAAAGGGACTGTCAAAATAGATACAAAGATATTTTCAGAGACAGTTTAGAACAGTGAATACTGAATCTTGCTCTACTTGAATCAAAACAAAGTAAGCAAAGTCTTCAGAGTTTATTGACACTATCAGTTAATCTGAAATATGTTTATACTAATTACTTGCTTAGAGTAGGTTTGTTTTGTATTATGCTTGATAAAATGAAACACATCTCTTGGGATGAAGAGGGGCGGATGCTACCTCCAAAGAAATAAATGATCCTGAAGGATAAGTTTGGTTTTCTATGCCTCAGTCCCCCAGACTGCCGATGATGGGAAGAGGATAGTCACTAGCCCTTGTTGCTAGCTTTGTCCATGGTGTATGGGCAAGCTGCAAGAAGACCTTGTGTATGCCCTTTGCCTTCCAATTACAAAAGAGGGGAAGTGATACCATGTCATTTGTAAAGTACTCTGAGGCACATGGATGAAGGTCCTGATTATCATTAGTGCCTCTACTCTTCAAGTTGTTCCATTGTCTCTTTGTATGACAAAAGAGTATTTAGATGAAGAAACAAGTGAAATTACTTGGCTATTTGAACTCAATATCTCATCCTTTAATATTTTTATATGAAAAATATTCTATGTTAGTGATTATATATGCAGTGTGAAGTTGAGTTGTGAAGAAGAATTTCCAAGAATGTAAAGCTATGGTTCTGAAATTGCTTTGCCTCAGCTGAAAATACTCTTAATTCAATAGACAGGATACTGAACATAAATTATTTTAATAGCATGTATTGTGCTGGGAAAGGAGACTACACCAGGCTAGGAATATTGATGTGTGTAAAATGAGATTGTCGCTCTTCCTGACATAAGTGTTATTTCTCTTGAGAACAAATCTCTATCAATATACTTTAATAGTTACGACCTCTAGCAAATAATCATGTTATTGTCTGAACCCAATAGGAAGACATAGAAGACAACATTCTCCTTTGTTTCACAAGTCTGGTGAAGATTCTAGTAGAGCTTCTGAACTGGCCTCTGTTTATTTTAATCCCCAAAACTTATTTTGAGCCTCTGCACATCAATTCTTAATTTTTATGTAGCTCCTATTTCTTTAGATTTTAGCTGTTCTTTCTTTTCTTTCAGTTGCTTCCTTTCTTAATATTTCTCATATTTACATGGGGAAATTAGTTTAAATACCAAGTCTCAACTCTCTGTAATGTTGTGTTAATAGGAATTCCCTGGTAAGTCTCATTGCACTGTTTTCAAATTCTACCCAACAATGCTTGAAATCTCTTTGTTCTGAGAGTTATAAACTTCTCTGCCTCTCCTTTCTGTCTTCTGCATGTCCCATTCCATTTTTCTCTTCTCCTTTGTCTTTCACAAACCCTTTTTACTGCAGTGCAGTGAGCCTGCTTCCAAAACCGAAGCAGAGGCTGAGCTGTGATTCGTTTATCTCAAAGGTGGAGTCCTGTATCACCTATAGCTTCAGTTGCCTGTAACGCCGTCCTGAGACTAGCCAAAATGCTGCTTTCATTTCTCCCAGGCACCCACAGTCCCTCAGGGGAATAAAAGGCATCCTAGATAAGCACCTTCAGCTGTCAGAAAAGGCCATGGGCAATACTCCAGTTTTGGGCACCAAAGAGCCCTGTTGTTCATGCAAAGTGTGTTATGGGTGGTTATACAGACCCTAGAACATATTTGGTTGCTGAGAGGAGACTCAGCAGTCCCATCAAAGGAAAGGATCAAAGGAGGATAAGTATTCTGATAGTTTCAGTAGGGGGTGATAAAATAGGGGAAGCTTAGTTGTGAATTAAAACTTGGGGATTGTCATGCCTGGTTTCACTAGATGCCATGGAAAATATTTAACTGGTTTCCTCTGGAGCAACTGGGAGAATACAAAGTGTTTTTAAAAATTCCATCTTTGGAAACAAAAAATACCACTCACTGCAAATTATTATTTTCATTCTCTGTTATTGAGGATTCCCTAGAGGCACTGCAGCCTTAAGTGACAACTTGTTTGAGTGATTGCTGCTGGAAGGACTAAGAGAAGCGTCAAAACCTATTTGAACCCTTGAGTTACCTGTCTATTACAAGGGACATGGATAAAACAGGACAGCATTTGAACATTGACTCAGTATTTGAATATTCATTGTATTCATACACTTTTTTTTTCCAATAGAAAATTAGACTAAAAGAAGCCAAAGAAGCATTCCTCTTTCTTTTAACCAGAGTAAATTGTATTAAGACGGCAGTTACCAGCTGGTGTCATAAGCGATCACAGTTTTTTGGTGACATAGAGCCTCAGAGATGCAGGAACACATTCAAGAGGAGGCTTACTCACAGTTCTCTGCTTACATTCAGGATCCAAAAATGAGAGAATGAATTCCGCAGTTACTGATCAAATAAGGATGTAACATGCTGAATTTGTTGGATGCCATTTTTAATCAATACAAACAAAGAAAACTTGTCAGAGACATGCTGGTATCACTTTCCTCTAATTGTCTTAGAAAAATTTGAGTGAAAAGCATTTCTGCTCAGCAGAAGCCTTGATAATTTTAGGTACATGCGGCATGTGGCTGAAAAAATGTTTGCCTTATCCACCAGTAACACTTCGTTTCTGAGACATAAACTCTCAGCGCAGGGATTGTAATTATCTATTTATACGTCAACCAGCACACAACACTAAACATGGTTGCAGTTCATCGTTGATTATAATAATGACACTAATCAATGTTTTTGCAAAGTAACAAGAAAAATGTATTCGTTACAGGAAAAATTGTCGTCGGCAGTCCAGGTTAGGTAAACAATATGTCAACCCTGAAAACTTTGGTAAGGGACAGTGTGGAAAATGCACTCAAGTCAAAGTAAATCTTTGTGGCATAAGGACTAATCCATTTGCTTCCTGCCATCAGCAACCTTCCCTCTTGCATTGCCTGTCACATTAAATATTGACACCTTCTGCTGAGCAGTAGAAATATTGGGAGCCCTCTGTCTGGGTCTGCTTGAAGAGACATTATTGATATAGAGTGTGCAGCACACTTTCTTTGTGTAATTTATGGGTTTGATTTCCTCACACACAAGTACTTGCATGAAGGGAGACAGTCAAACAGCATTGTCAGCTGTCTCTTAAGTTGTAGCTTTAGGTCTAAAGAGGCCTAAGACAGTTCCGAAAAGGTCATTCTGACCAAAGAATCAATTCAAGTTACAGAGATTACAAAAAACTTCAAGACACAAAACTTTGTCAGAAAATGTATGCAAGAGTATGAAATTCTACAAATCAGTAATTATTTTGCCCTTGTGTTGACTTTTATCTACTTCCTTTCAGAGAAAATCTGGAAAAAAAAGTCAGTCAACATAGAAATATCTCTTCTTGACAGTTCAAAAATAATTTTTTTCCCAATGTAAAGCTAAGATAAAAAACACAGTCAAATGCCCCTTTTGTAGAATATTTTGAGATGTTCTGGGGTTTTTTTATGCTTATTCTACCTTATTCATGGTAGGAATCTAGCAGATCTGGGTCTAGCCAGTGACTTTGTTGCTAGTAAAATTTTCCCACATAAGAAGTTGTGTCACCCAGTTGATTATAATGCAGGATTTCTAGTCATATACTAAGAGCAAGTATTCATAATATTGCATGTAAGACTCTTATTGCTCACATTTCCTGTGTCATTGCTCTGATGAATTTACTTACACAGAGACTTGGTAAACTGCTAGAAAGGTTTGTACACAAGATTTTATTCCTATTTAACTTTAGGCTGTGTCTCATGTGCTAACATGCCACAGAAAGCCAGATACTATTTAAGCAGTAAAAGAACCTTCTTGAGGTTCTTCTTCTCAAGAAAAGTTCTTGAGAACCTTTCTTTTTTAAAAATAAGAAGTCAAGCAAAGATAGTAAATGAATGGTAATAGATTTTGTTGATTCCCCATGGCACTCTCCAAAATACGAAATAAATTTTTAGGATACAGACATAACATTTAGATGAAGGATGGTCATCTCATCAAACTTTGGATGAATTCAAAGATTCTGTACCCTGTTAAACACAAGTATGAAATTTTGAATAGGAGATCAGATACTGAAAATATCCCCCACTGATGTCTACAGGGTTCAGACAAGAAGACTTGATTCAAGTCTACACACACATTTTCACAAGTGCCATTTTGTGTGAAGACACAAAAGTGTTTAAGTACTTTCAGAAAGTAAAGTTTTACATGTTTAAAACTCATCTTTGAAAATATATTGATATCAAAATCAGAAGTAATTTTTTCAAAGTTTAAAAAAACAAAACACCTAAAAATAGAATCTTGTTGAAGTTCAGGGTTACTACAATTTTTTGTAAGATAAATGAACTCATACAAAGATGGCACAATTTGCTCAATTGATTGAATTGTGGTACAAGAAAATGCAAATCAAAACTTCAGCAATGTGTTAAGACAAATATACAAATGTAAAGATTTTCTGAAGCCCATTATTTACTTAACAGGGTCAATCATTTAGATGTATAATTAGGGATTTCTTAGAGAGTTGTGTTTTTTAATTGTACCTAATGCAACACAATTGTCTATTAAGTTAATGAGTATGTAGCATTTCCTAAATCTTCAGATTGCATGGTTGCCATGTGTATATAGTAAAGCCATATGCTCAAAATCACCAGGATTACGCCGAGAACCTCACCTAGACAGGATGCTACTTTTCTCAGTTAAATAGCAGCTATGTTTACCATTAACTGGAATGGCCAAACTGAATGTCTAAAACGGTGTTCGCCTTTATAGGGTAAGAATAGGGACATTTTTTCTAAAAAACCTTTATTTTCAAATGAAACAGGACACTAAATAATGGACACATAAAATCAGCAATAACTTTTGAAATCTGAGTAATAATTTGTCGTAGATACTAGCGAGACTTTGTTCCATAGCAAGGTTGCCTAAACTGTGTCAGAAGAGTTAAATAGTGGCGCTTCACATACTAAAAAAACTACGAGGGAAGAAGGCAAGCATCAGAACTATGAAACCAATCAATTGTTAAGTCCTTTTCCTCCTGCTCTCTGTGTTCAGCAATGGGTGACTAGTTTATATGAAATCTCTCTGAATCCAGAGCTGATAGTAGATGCTGTGCTTGGCTGGTATGATTGCTGATATAAAAGGATTCACTCTTATCTTCTCAAGCTGGACACAGCTCTGTCTTGAAATACCATTTCTGCCTTGAGAAAAGGCAGTCTTGAGAAAGGCAGGTTCTCCTCCCTGAAAACTGGGCACCAGCCCTCCCTCCCTCTTTTCGTTTTGCTGCTGCGTGTTTGCATCTGAAACTGTTCAGGTGTCTTAATCTGATGTGAGACATTGCACTGCAGATTGCACAGGAAAATATCACATGGCCTCTGAAAGAGTATTAAGTATTCTGATGTTTCACTCCATTCTTGCTGATAGGTACTATCTGGACTGTTCTGCATTCATTTTCCAGTTTATTTAAGAATAGGAGATACTTCCTTTTCTCAAATTTGGTTGGAATTTTACTTCGTGTCATAAACGGCATTTCCAGGACACAAAATTTTTAATTTACTATGAAAGGGTAATTTTATTTTGTCTAGCAATGCCTGTCCTGACAGCCATGTTCAAGAAGCAGGCAGATTTTCCTTTGTTATTATCTCTCTGTGTGCCAGACAACACATTAGTAAAAAGCACCTTTGGGCCACCTTGTGCCATCAACCTTTTGAAGCACTTTGAAAGTGCGTTGAAATCAACAGGGAGTCCTATTTAATAGGCAATTGTACTGCCTCAGGATATTTGCTAAGAGCTGCACTATTTTCTTGGATGAGATAAGCAAGAGAAAAGAAATTGGCACATAATTAGAAAATACAGTTCTTTCCATACAGTTTGTTCAAACTAAAGCAGTCCTGTTGCTCTGGATGGAGTTTTGTTGGGCAGGTGCAGAGGAATAATCAGGAAAAGAGAGGGACCTTGGATGGCACTGCTCATAGCACATGAACAGCTTCCAGAAATGTTTTTTTTTTATTTTTAATCAGGAAGTGAAGGGCTGGCAGCTGGTTGCCATGGGCTATAATTCAGCAGAGCACTTAAGCATGTAAGCAAATGAGACTTAAGCAGGTCCTCAAGGTGCTGATTCAGCAAAACCTGCCCCTTACCCTCAGCAAAGCTCTGCCTCTCAACTGTGGATAGATGGTTTCTGTTACTGCGGTGCCCACACCCCTCGTGCTCTCCAGGCTACTGTCCCTCAGGAAAGGACTGAAAGGTGGGCTCTCCTTTTACAGCCTGGTAATGGAAGGGGACAGAAAGGCAGGGAAGAAAGAGATTTACATCTCTTGCCAAGTTCTCACAAATCCGCATTGAACAGCAAGCTCGTCAAGATGCCAGGCAGCAGAGCAAACACTACACCACTTTCTCTCCCTTGCTTTGGTTAACCTGAACAGGGGCTTGGTTATTCATGTCCTTAAGTCTCCGGCCAAGCAGAGTGGACAGAAGTATTTGCCAACAAGCTTTGTGTTGACCAGAATATTCTCTGTGTTACTGATGAGTGAAGCACGGTGAGATTATATTTCCTTAGGTGCCACTGAAGATAAGAGAAAGCTTCTCAGAGCCCTCTGCAACGTGAGCAGAGACTCAGCATTTTGTACACAAGAGGAAGATTTTGGTAGGACTTCCCTGTGCTGGAAGACAGACACTAAGAGAAAAAGCTTTATTACGTGCTCTGAAAGGATCAAAGTACTTTTTAACAATAGATATGTAATTTGAACATCTGACTAGGGAACCTCGTGTGGTATGAAACCACCCAAAAGAAAGCTTTATATAAAAATACTACGTAGGGTTTACAAAACATATGGAAAGTGAAAGTTTCTAACACAGCTAGGAACACTGTGTGTCAGTTCAAAAGTGTTTTGGCAAGCCTAGGTTTAGTATTTCAGAAGCCAAAACCACTGGATTTAGGGGCTATATCAAAAAGAGATTTGCCCCTGGCCTAGGTGCCAGATGTCAGTAGAGTTCACAGTGCTACAAGTCAGGCACTTTTTTCCCTACACTCTAAATGGAACAGCACATGAGATTGAGCTGCAGAGCACCCCTGTGGAGATAGCTGAGATGGAAAAGGGGACAAAAAGACAGTGTTATGCCTGAAACTGCCCATGGGTGAGCAGAGGCTTTGGAGTTCAAGACAAGCTTGCAACAGTTTAGTGGGGAGACCTCATCAGCCTTGGAGAACAAAGCCCAGTTCACTCTCTGCATCCTTTCAGTTGAAGATGGACAGCCGAGCAGGGCCAGGAGAGGAAGCAAGGCGACTTCTTTCCCCCTTCTCTTCATAGTTGCAGGATGGATGCAAACCAGCTAATCAGCTTTCTACACACTGAAACAGCCATTTTACTTGGTATCTACCTACTGTGTAGTAGTTTTGTCCAGCTCTGTCCATGAGTCACGACCAGTAGCACAATTTGCCTTACAGTTACTGATACTTGACAGTTTTCAGAAGGACTAAATAAAGACTTTGACAACAGCATATTAAGTTTTGAAGCTGCTCACACTGTAAAAATGCAATTCTGAGGAATTTGCTTACCGGAGCTAGAATCTATCAGGATGTGATGCTGTATGACTGCATTTTAGCATGTCAATATTATTCACAGACCAAGTTAACAAATCCCTTTTATAAGATTGTTGCTTTTATTAACTGAAATGTCTTCTAGACCCCACATATTCAAGATTTCTGAAAATTCATTTTATCTTTCACCTTGATTGTTCATATTACTATGCCAACAGATTATTAGAATGCCAAATGGAAATGAAATATAACCCCTTATAGATGTATTTGTAATATAACCAGTAATGTACATGACAAGCTTGAGGAATGAATGAGCACAGAGATTGTGAAGGGTATTTTATACCAGTTTCCACATAGTATGTCTTCCTTTTAATTCTGATATGTTCTTCGGTAATATTGTAATCGATCGCAAACCTAGATTTGTCAGGTTTTTCAGATTAAAACTAAGACTTAATTATTTACTCACTGGAACTGAGAGAAGCACAGTAAAAAAAAAAAAAAAAGATGGAATACTACTTCTCGGAAGTCTTGGCTGTGAAAATTAATTAATTTTTATAATATTCAAAAATAAAAATTGCCGAACAATCAATAACAGATTTTGAGCATTTAAAATAATAATGATCTCATGCATGATAAATTACTTGTAAGAAGTGAAATTTCATTTGTCCATATAAAAAGAATTACAAACACTACATCTTGGAGTAAGGGCCAAAATTTTAATCTCCATCCCACAGTTAAGCTTATTTACATGAATAATTAATGCCAGATCTGACAGGTACATACCTAAATGTCAATTTCTCTGTATGACTTAAGTTTAAAAATGAGACTTTCTTTGGTCCTACAGTATGGTATCTATATCTAATGTTTCAAAGCCCTAAAAAGTTGTTAATATTGATTCTTTGTGCATTAGTCCTACTTTCAAGAAAATAGCAGTGCCAAATAAGTGCAAAATCCCCTTTAGACTCTGAAGGTAGTTTTCTTCCTTCTATGAACCTAACAAATCATCATCGATAGGACTATGTTCCCATCCTGCCAGCAAAGGGAATATTACTGCCTTGGTCAACACCGTCCCCTCTGAGTCTTAACTATTGATAACTACAGCAGTAATTTAAGTCAGTAATTGAAGAGTTTCTGGTCCAGAATCTGGACCATAACTCACAAATTGCAAGCATCTCAATGCCACCTCCACCTGCCTTCGGTGGTACATTTTACCTGTGCAAAAGAATTTGTAAACTAAGACAGTGCCTTCCAGCAAGCTAGAGATGTGATCTGGAGAAGAGCTAAGGATTCATTGGAAAAAAGTCAAGGAGATTTAGAGATAAAAATTAAAGAATGAGCCAAATATTAAGATGTTAAGTTCTTAATTTTCATCTGTGGGAGAACTTCTACATCTGGAAACTCTCTGTTATAAAAATCTGTCATTGTCATTCATGGTTACAATTGTACACTGATATACAGAAACATCTTCACACTTATAAGTTTTTGTTCTTTTACTAATTCTTCAATTCCACCCTGCCTAAAACTATGCTATCAAGGAACCTTATCATTAGGTAGTAACCTTGTTGGAAATTTAATTGGAAAACTCTGATTCTTAGGCAGTTCAGAATGACTCTTTCTGGTCAGTTTTATCATGTTCCTCTCCACTGAAGTGCTTCACAACCATTAGCTGTTCTGTTGTTAACTATTCTGCGGGCACATGATTACCTTTTCTTTTTTTTTGTGGATGGGAGAATGAAGCAGAAAAAGGCACAAGGAACAGGAGTCATTTCACTTTGTTTTGCTGTCTGAACAAATCAGGTGTATAGTTGAAGCTCGTCATCTGAAGTCCCTCTCATGAGTGGTTATTTTAGAAGCTTATAGAGTGGGGTAACTTGTCCTCTGGGGAGGTCTCACTCTCTCCACTGACTCTGGGGAGAGTTTGAAGGAGGACAGCCCTTGCTAAACAGCTTGTCTACAGATTAGGGGATGAACCCAGGTGCACTGGGTGGTCCAGGGATTGGCTCAGTTTTCAGTGTTTTTGTGAGTGTTACCATACAGGCTGCAGTTTAGATGGTGCAGTTAGGAGGGTTGTTTGGTAGTTTCGGAGTAGAAGAATTTTATGCGCGTTAAAATAGTTACCAGTTCTCACTGGGATTAGGCTACAAGAATGGACGCAGAACCGGATGTGTTGTCTTCATGGAGATCCAAACAGTGAAATGCACAAATGTGGGATGGCAGAAAGGTGGGAATACCTTCCTCCAGCATAACAACTCATAACGAGGGTCTGCCTTGGTGACAGGTAAGGTAAAAAGTTGCCCAAAGCAGCAGGCAGCTGGGAGGAAGCAATGAAATAACCACAGCTCCTTTGCCAAGTGAGTGCCCTGGGAAGCCAGACTGGCAACCACGCTTGATGAGGGAGCTGTTGTGTTTGGTGTAACAACATCTCCTGAGGAGGGTGACCCTCCCTAAAGCAGAAGAATCCTCTGCAGCTCTCCTGCCCACTTAGAGAGCCGGGAGGAGAAGAGCAAATTGAAGTCTCCATAACACTCTTCTCCTTGGGTTTTCCCCTCATTCTCTATCCCTGGTCAGCCACAGCTCCTGTTTTCCCCATTCCAATCAGCTTTTCCCACCTTTTTCAGAAACCTTGGGGCAGCTCTGTAATCAGTGAAAAACATATGTCTCTGCAAGTAGTCAGTGAGAAAAGGAGAGCCTTTTATTCATCACAAGAACACAGAAAAATCTCCTCTCAGGAGCAGAGAAAACTCCTAGTTAGGGACAGTTTTGCTACCTTCCCTGAAAAAAAAAAAAATAAAAAAAGGTCATGTATTAATTTGGCAGCTCTTTAGAATGGCCATTTTTCAGTCCATAACTCATGAAGTACATTAGCTGTTAGGACTGGTAGTTGGTTAGACTGTATCATTACAACTTCATGAACAGGCACTTAAATGACAGGGGTTTTGCTTTGTTCAGTGACTGGATGATTGAAATTTTATGATCAGGAGGAGAACTCCATTAAAATGATAGAGAATTTTACTCTTTGACAGGTAAGATGAGTGTAGCTTGCAATGAAGTCAAAAGACAAAGACAGGCAACAGGATGACAAACTTTTAAAGTACTTCTAACTTTCTCATTTTTGTTTCATACATATTATAATTACCAGGAAAATTGGATTATCTTAATATTGCTGGGTAAGGTTGGATTCAAAGTTTCTCTGTAGTCACAGAGAGGTAAAGGACTGCTGTTGGTGGGCATCATTCATGTTACCTTTAGAATTTAGGATTAGATGTTTCTGTGGGAGCTGTTTTAGAATTATACCCATGCTACATTACAATGGACAAAATATACCAATCCTACTAAAGAAGGCATTGCTTTTCTTTGATTATGCATTCATGTGGTTAATAATCTCTTCAATCTAGAAGAACACTTTTCTGGCAACATATCTCCTGCTGAAAATGTTTTTTTAAAATGTCTCAAAGACACAACTGGCTACAGTGCAAAGTGCAAAGCCCAATCCCAGCTATGAAGAGTGCAGTCAAGTAGCTTCTTTATTATTCAGTCGATTGTCTCCACACCAGCCCTCCAGCTGGGAGCTGCAGCAAGGTTTCTCACCACTGGGTTAAATTTCCTGTCCAATAGAGAACAATATTCTTCCCACTTAAGGACTTTCAGCACAGACAGCAACATACACGTGCACATCTTCCTTCCATTGAGCTCTAAAGCGCATCTGAGATGCCTGTGTAAATTCTTAAACATGAATATATTGTAACAAGTCTTTGTGGACCTTTGGCACTCAGTTGTGCTCCTTAGTTTTGCCCTGCATGCCAGGGAAAAACTACATCTTGCCAGAGTCTTGCTGGTTATCTCTGGTCATTAAAAGATGTTTTATCTCTCTTTTGGACTCCGCGTCAAGAGCTCTTAACCTACCATGAGTGTCTTCAATGGGGACACATTTGGAAGAATTAATGATTGTTTTTGATGAAGTACAAATTTCTTTTGTACTTCAAAGAAAAAAATGCTTTTCAGGAGTGAAGTTGTTAATTACTGGACTGTAGACAGTTATAAGGGTGCAAAAGGGGTTAAGCCAAGTTCAGTCTATAATTTTAGTGTTGTAGATGTTTTTCAAGCCTCTTTCAATATTGAACACATGACAGAATAATGAAAATGCAACTATGTTCAACTTACAGTCTTCAAAAAATGAAAAATACCATTATTCTGAAGTCCTTTGAGTGGCTCTCCTGAGATGTTATAACATTGTGTAAACATTCCGGACTGTCAAAAATACCCCTTGCTAATCATTATTTTATTCCTATTTTTAAACTGACTTGAGGGGAAAAAACCCCAAAACAACAAAGTCTGAAGTCATGCAGACCTGTAAAACTTGTCAAATTAACATTGTCAGTCACTTTATTAGAAGAAGAGAGCAGAAGAGTAGTGGTGAGTGGAATTCTGTACCAATATATTTACTTCTTTGAGAGTTACTGATTACCTCAGAAAGTCAGAATCGCAAATGTATTTGAATTGAGGTATTAGCTAACTAATCTCAGATCAACTGTCCCTTAACTGAGAAGTCTTGTAAGCAAAATTACAAAGGAACATTTTAAATAGGAACAAACTATAGAAGGGGAAATACAGAGCAGAAAGTTATGGTAGAAGGGTAGAAAGCTATCATTTCACAAGGAAAAAAGAGAAGTTTGGTGATAATCAAATGACAACAATTACAAGTGATAATAATAAAAATAATAAGATGTTTATTAAAACCTAAACTACTGAAAACTGAAAACTAGAAATAGAGGGGAACTGATATTATTTAGAATTTATCAAATGCAATAGTGTAGCTAAATACAGACAAAAATTCATGTCAAAAGTAAGGACAATAGATTTTGAAGGTATATTAGGAATGAAGAATGGTAAAATTATTCAGAAATTATGAAAAAAGCACATATGTTCAATAAATGTTTCTGCTCTTTATTTGCAAAATAACAGTTGTGTGATTTGATTTGAGAAGAAGACTATACACTTACCAATTTTCTAGTACCCAGAAGAGATGTGAGTCACATTTAGCCAGAGGTAGATATCTTAAATATCAGCCAGTTTTGATAAATTGAGTCCAATCTGGTTGGTCTTTTCATATATCACAGAAACTCAAACAGAAGCAAAATAATTTACTTACACTTGAAGAGAGCAAGGAACTGAAGAACTGTTGGCCGACCAGAGGAGAAGGCTGGAGGTTGGTAGAAGTGTTGACTGATGACAAAATCAAAATGTGAGGGTACCGCAGAAGTTAAGTCCTTCAACAAAGTTTTGTGAAAATTAAGTCCTGTTTTCCCTCCCACTGTAAGAGAAGGTCAGGTCTGTGATCACCTGAGGAATCTGAACATACAGGAGTCTGTGGAGTCCTGAGGGAATTGGCTGATGTAGTTGTCAAGCCACTCTCCATGATATTTAAAAAGTCACGGCAGTCAGGTCAAGTTCCCAGGGACTGGAAAAAGGGAAAAATTGCACCCATTTTTAAAAATGGGTAGAACAAAGGACCCTGGGAACTACTGACCTGTCAGCCTCATCTCTGTGCCTAGGAAGATCAGGGAACAGATCCTCCTAGAAGCTTTGCTAAGGTACATGGAGGACAAGGAGGTTACTCGAGACAGCCAGCATGGCTTCACCAAGGGTAAGTCCTGCCCGAACAACCTTGTGGCCTTCTGCAATGGAGTGACTACATCTGTGGAGAAGGGAAGAACTATGGATGTTGTCTGTCTGGACTTCTGTAAGACCTTTGATACAGTCCCCTGCAACATCCTTCTCTCTAAATGCAAGAGATATGGATTTGATGGGTGGACTGTTTAGTGGATGAGGAATTGGTTGGACTGTCGAATCCAGACAGTAGTGGTCAATGGCTCAACATCAAGATGGAGACTGATGATAAGTGGTGTCCCTCAGGGGTCTGTACTGGGACCAGTATTGTTTAATATTTTCATCAATGACAGACAGTGGGATCAAGTGCACCCTCAGCAAGTTTGTGGATGACACCCAACTGAGTGGTACATTTGACATGCCAGAGGGACAGGATGCCATCCAGAGGACCTGGACAGGCTTGAGAAGCGGGCCTGTGTGAACCTCATGTGGTTCAACAAGGCCAAGTGCAAGGTTCTGCACCTGGGTAGATGCAACCCCCACTATCAATACAAACTGGGGGATGAAGGGATTGAGAGCTGCCTTGCTGAGAAGGGCTTGGGGGTGTTGGTGGATGAAAAGCTGGACATGAGCCAACAATGTGCATTCACAGGCCAGAAAGCCAACTGCATCCTGGGCTGCATCAAAAGAAGCGTGGCCAGCAGGTTGAGGGAGGGGATTCTGCGCCCCTACTCTGCTCTGATGAGACCCCACCTGGGATACTGCTTCCGGCTCTGGAGTCCTCAACACAGGAAGGACATGGACCTTGGAGTGGGTCCAGAGGAGGGCCACAAAAATAATCAGAGGGCTGAAGAACTTCTCCTATGAAGACAAGCTGAGAGAGCTGGGGTTGTTCAGCCTGGAGAAGAGAAGGCTCCGGGGAGACCTTATAATGGCCTTCCAATATCTGAAGGGAGCCTACAGGAGAGCTGGCAAGGGACTCTGTCAGGAAGTGTAGTGACAGGACAAGGGGTAACGGTTTTAAATTGGAAGAGGGGAGA
>KZ505693.1:1093607-1166457 GCA_002844005.1 Limosa lapponica baueri
TACAACTATTTTCCTCTTCCACATCCAATTATCTGGGTTTCTTTTAAGAAAATTTATCTTCATATTTTGGACGCACTAGCCTACTATTTCCAAACTGTACAAGAATTTATCTCCAGAAACCCTACTCTATAGGACTGGTGCATGGTGAATGCTGGAATACTGTTTGTGTTTATTGTAACTCACCAAAAAGAGAAGTAGTTTTTAAAATTACAAACCTCACAGATTCAATAAAAACATTGCAAGTTATTCAGAAGTTTTACTAAAAATAATTCCTCCTTTGTTTACAACTGAAATCAAGTCATTGTTTGCCAACACTCTACTGTCTTAATTATGTGCTGTCTTTAATAGGCTAACTGCAAGTCTGCAGTTAAATAATTAGATCTGAAAATCTTCACCCCCTCCTCCAAACAAATTAACTTAAACAAACAAACAAAAAAATGTAATTCCTACTTATTAAGAGATTTCTACATGAAACAATCTGTTGTTATGGATGTACTTTGTATTGGGACTTGAAGTGAAATTCAGCAACATTGATAAGTTATTTTTGTATTCAAAACAGTCACAGTGCAATTTTGCCTTTAAATATCTGTTGCTCATTTCCACCCTCTGTACATGTGCACACACATGTGCATATGTATATAAATTAACAATGGCCATAAATACAGAATGTTATCAACCTACATATGAAGCTATAATATCTTGATATGATACGCTGTTTCCAAACAGCCACACATTTAGTTCAGACACAAAAGAGTTTGGGCATGTGTCTGTTGCTTTACCTGTTGGGTTTTTTTTACCTACCAAGGACTGTAGGAGCTCCCTTGTTATCCTGGTTGTGGTATCTGCAGCTCTCATACATGTGACACATCTTGGACTTTTTCTTATCTTGGCAGCTATAAGCACCAACAACTTGTCGAAACTCAGAATTTGGTTAAGAATCTCAAAGCCAGAACATGAGAGTCTTTAAATCTCTATTATCCTAGAAATACAAAGATGCAAAATAATTTAGGTTATTTTTTTTCTGTTATCTAAACTGAATCTTGCTTTGTGCAGTTTGACTGCATCACCTGTACTTCACAGAAGATTTGTATGCCTATGAATATTATCATTGGGTTTTGTAGTTTGGGGTTTGTTTCGTTTTGTTTTGTTTTGTTTTTTTTCACTGCATATAAAAAACTGCATGTTATTCAATTTTTCCTCTTAAGTCTGGCTTTCTAACTTCTGGGGCATTCCTGCTCCTTTCTGCTGGGCACTGCCCCAAAGCTCTGCAGCATTTCTAAGCAGAGGTACCTATAGAGTGCCAGTCAGCTAAAATGGTGCTGAATAAGGTTCCTCTCTTGTGAGATTTTCCTTTCAATTCCTTATAGTCTTTCCTAGCCTTGTGCCATTTTCAAATTAATTAACATATTTTCTTTTCCATTTCATACGATTAATAATGAGTAGTATTAAACATAGGATGGATAGTGTCTTTACTTCATTTATGCTCTAGCTCTTGTGATAGTGATCATCACTACCATAAATCCAGATTTTCAACTTCAATTTATGGATTGTCTTCCATAAAACAACTGGAAAGTTTCCCCTGTGGGCATAAGAGAATACCATGAGATGATGCCAGGAACTTCTGCTTTTTCATTGTAATAAATGGTCATTAGCTACAATAAAATAAGATACAATTCACTGTTTTTAATATTTTTAACAGGATTAGTATTTGTGCCATCTGTGATGTCAATTTTCTGATGTTGTTGGCTCATTTAAAAAAAAATAAAATATATATATATAATCATTATACTTTAGTGTGTTCCCAGAAAGCCTACATATTTTGGAAGTCCATGACAGAATGGATACAGTCAAAGAGTACGTCTTGTAAGAAACTGGATTTGAAGTGTCATTACGGTACACAATGAGGAAAGTCACTGCATTCATTTGTGCCTCCAGTTGTGTCAACATTACTGTGTCCTCTGCTTTTCTTCAGATAAGGGATCTGAAATATGGCTGTAAAGGTGACCTGAAAATAGATTTATTTTAATCCAAAATGCTGGCAAGTATAGATTAGACATTCCAGTTGTCCAAACTTAAAAGGTTTTTAATCTCATTGGCTAAAGCCTTCCATTTGTCCACCTTACCATGATGTTTTTGCCCTGCTTGTCTCCAGCTCCAGCTCTCCCTAGGCTGCCAGATGCCTGCAATGCTCCTACAAGTCATCCAGACTCTATAAATCAATGAGACTCAGCTGAGCAGAAACTCCATCACACCCTATAATAAACAACCGATTTCTGGCAATGCCCACGGGATGGCAGAACATGCTGAAGAGTTGGTAGGCTATTGATGGCTTCCTGAGCCAAAGGTCCCACCATGCCTGCTCCTGCACTCTCCTCGAGACTAGTCATTTCGCAGGAAACCCCCAAAACTTGCTCTAGTTCTCTGAGTGTGGAGGGAGGAAGGAAGGGGTGCTGGGAGATGCAGTTTTAGTTTTAGTTTGTGCCAGTCTTAGAAATTTCATGGATCATTAGTGTCACCAGATGGTTCTAATTGGGAGCAGGAGGAAAAGGATCTCTGTGTCTATTGCACACACTTTTGGTTGAGGCTCTGCTGGAATCTTCTTTATAGGGAATTCTAGAGCATTTTAGGGATTTAATACTGCAAGTTTTATCTATATTCAGTTAAATTTTTGTAAATTTTTTTTCTTTTTTGCTCTTCGTAAGCTGGGGAAATTATGAAAGCATGTCACAGTATTTTATATTGACTGATTTAGACCATTTGCCGTTTAATTTAAAAGCACATTTCAGAACTGATTACTTGCGAAGTTCTGGACCTGCTGAATGGAATCACAAAATTCTCATTCAACCCTGGAGGGATTTTACCCTCAACTGAACGGAAGAGACCTGGGTACTTCTCAGGTTTAGATCTTTGTTTTTCTTAGTCTTCGGTTAATATTTTTCGTGTCAAAGGGCCTGAATGTGACTATGCTTTGAAGCTTATATATATAAAAAATTGTTATCACTGTTGGAAAATCCAGCAACAATTATTGATTTTTGTGAAGTATCTTGACATTTTCTTGTACATTAGGAAGTAGTAGAACAGAAGAATCTTCAGATTTCTGTTAGGGGGGTTGTTAGCACAATGTCCCTATACCATGCAACAAACCAATGTTATAACAGTGCCAGGATAAACTGTGCCCATGATCAACATATCCTGGAGTTATGCATAGTGAAATGATATACCATTTTAATTATATGTCATAATTCTAAGTCAGGCAATTTTTTTTTCTTGCATTTATGGAGTATAGCAATCACAGGACTGTTGAGGCTGAAAGGCCTCTAGTGATCATCTAGTCCAGCTGCTGTGCTCAGAGCATGGTCAGCTAGAGCAGGTGGCTCAGGATCATATCCAACTGAGTTTTGAATATCTCTAAAATGGAAATTCTACAGCCTTTCTAGGCAATCCTCACAGTAAAAAAAAAAATAAATAAATAAAAAAAAATCAATTATTATGTTTAAATGGAATTTTCTGTATTTCAGTTTGTGCCCATTGCCTCTTGTCCTGACACTGACCACCACTGAGAAAAGCCTGATTCCATCTTCTTTACTCCCTCTATCACATATTGATACACTTGGACAAGATCCCCCTGAGCCCTCTTCTCAACCTCCAGGTTGAACAGTCCCAGTTCCTTCAGCCTCTCTGCATGTGAGGGGTGCTTCTGTCCTTTAATCATTTTTCTGGCCCTTTGACTGACTCTTTCCAGTAGCTACATGTCTGCCTTATACTGGGGAGCCTGGAGCCGGGCACTGAACTCCAAATGGAGTACTAAGGTGAGATTAGCATCTCACAACTAGTAGACATCTATGTAACTTTCAGATGTAACAACATGTGTGCTGTAGTGCCAGTGGTCTCAATGCACATGATCCAACCTGGGGTCAAGGGAGGTTTACAAGCAAACTGCAAACAGCCAAAATACAGTTTCTTGTAATAATAAAAAAATAATCCTAGATGACAGCTAAGATAGGTACTGGCTATAAAAATCAAATAAGGTTGTCTTTGTGATAGGAAATAATCTTAATGTAGTCTATGCGATAAAATATGACTTCTACTCCAAGGAACCAAAATGAGAGGATGGACGTGAGTGACATTGCAGACTGAGTTGACCAGGACTGCTTGTTATTTCCATCCCTTTGCATCTGTCTGGAATGAGTTAGTTATTCTTAGCTATCTCCTAGATTAATATCTCCCAGGATGGCAACTCAACAACTTGCCTTGCCAGCTTTATCTACTTGCTTTTTGTTGTTTGTTTGAGTGTAAATTCCTTACTGTTTGTTTTCTTTGAATTATTCCTCCTTATCTTCTCTGCATCATTTTTGTAGTTTATTAATATACAATAGCAAATGTCACCTTCATTCCTGACTTGGTATCCTTCCTCTTCCCCTCTTTCAAACTCTTAGATGGCAACATTGCTTTTCTTTTTAATTTTTTTTCCCAACCTCTGCCTTCATTATTTGCATCTTTAAGCAAATTCCCCAAAGTCTTATAGATTCTTGTGGGAGACTTTCTCTACTGGGCTGCTGAATTTGCATCTCTCATCAGGGACACTGTGCAATGTTTCTGCTTGATGGCAACACAAGGGAAAAAAGTTATTTTATGAACAAGTTGCTGCCAGGCTCCACTACATGAAGTGGAAAAAAACGATTATCAGTCTGGTTAAATGGGATGTTGTGGTTAAAATGCCAGCCCTCATCTAAACACAGTTTGCACTATAAAGCCTGAGTAAAGCTGCAGGGTCACTCACACCTGGAGTGATGGTGACTTAGAAAATCTGTTGGAAGCACATTTCCTTTTCCTCTCCACTCTCTGATGTGGGAAATTTTACTTTTGCCTGGAAATTATTACTAGTGTTGGAGGAGTATCAAAATGGACTATTTGTTTCATACACCCCCATGCCACCTTAAACTGCCAATGGGGTGGGTTTCAACCCGGTTATCAGACTGCAGAGTTTTCCCCCCCTAGAAAACTGCAATTTCCCTCTTTCCCAGGGAACTGCATTCTCTGGCATAGGACCAGTCAGGTTAGGCTGGTGCTTAGGAGCAGTAACATCTTAATCCAGCATGGCTAAATTCTTGATGGTTCATTTCTCATAGCCTTGAGGAAAATGAAATAGAAGGGTTTTCACACAAGATAGTTTCCTTCATAAGTGAATCTGACTAGGAAGATGGTATTGACTTCTCACTTTCTATGTAATAGGCTTTGCTACACTTTACTAATGTTATCTCCAGCTGTTAGACCATATTCCTCCTAGAGCCTGGGGGAGAACATAGGAATTTTGAAATTAGTCCTTGTTCACAAATAATTGTGTTTAAGTCTATATGACACTCCTAAGAGAAGATAACAGCATGACTCTTGCATCTCCAGTCTCTAACAACTGAAATAAGATAAGAGGAGTGGCATTTTCTGTCAGGAACAAAATACATTTATGTGTGTTAGGGTACTGGTTAGAGCTTGTGAGCTTACATATTTGGGGACAGGGAGAGGAAGAAGGGTTGAGGAGAGGATACTTCCTCTAAAACTGGGGAAACTTTGGAAATTGGTTAAATAAAGTCCCCAGAAAGCAGTTGCCACCTTGCAGGATAAGTAAAGTGACTACTTAATTAAGCAACAACCTAAGCAACTGTTTGCTTCAGAGTATTGCTGATAAACTGCAGAGGCATTTGCACCAATTTAGACTGACCGTAGCCAAGCAGCAGGACTAAAAATCATGTCCACTTTTCCTTTGTTGTTGCTCCAGCTCACCAATATTTTCAATAAGAGAAAACCCCAGCCAACAGCACTTCACTGTAGACCAGGAGAGAAAAGTCGATTTCGGCATCTTCACTTCTTTGAGAGAATTTTAAACTTGGCAGGGGAAATTGAGGGAAAAAGCTCCTGTTTTTTTTTCTCAGTGTTTTTCCTTCTCAGTGTTTTTCCTGTTAAAAAGAACTGTTGAGGAGGCCTAAAGATTACATCAGACTCTGCTACAGAGAATAAAACATGGAATCCTGTATTCATCTTCTTCTCAAACAATCAGTTGAAATCATTTGCTTTCTTTAGAATAGAACTGGAAACAGCATTCATTCTCCTGTCTATGAATATACACCAATTAGGAATCCAAAAATAGATTGTCCTCAAAGACATGCGTTCTGCATAATTGGTTACTTCAACAATGGCAGGGAACCCTACAGTATCAGTACTCCGGCCTGTCAGAGGTGGTAAAGATCTTAAGGGTTTGGAAACTTTATTGAAATTCGAAGCAAAAGTTCAAATGAATCTGTGTGAATTTGAGTGATGTCTGCAATCTGTTTTTATAGCTTATGTCCAGAGTGTTTAATTAAAACACTATTGCAAGAGACCCACATAACCAATGAAAGGCATCTGTTGCAAACAAATATTATTAACACTTGGATACAGTGATTTATTGCTAATCATAGTGGAATTATCAAATCGATGTAAGGAATTCTATACATCTAGATCTTTACTGAATGATTACTGTATTTTATTCAGGCTGCTGTGAAATAAATTATTCATTTTAAGCCTCTTACAAATTTCAGCTACGGTGCCCAGTGGAGGTTTGATAGATCATGTGTCATTTTTTGTATATACACAGGAAACCAGAAAGGTCTGGATCAGCTGAGAGGACCCCAGGGTTCTGCACTTTGGGATGTTCGACTTCCAGCTGCCTCGCTGTTTGGCAGAATGCACAATGTCTAAATCAGCACTTGTACTCCTGTGCACGAGAAGATTAGCCTTACAGGAATGTGCCAGTACACTGACTCAGGAGCTTTGTGAGGCTAATGATACCAAATGCTGTGTACATCTGAAATCTCAGTGACTGTTAGCATCCACACGCCTTTTTCTGGCCCATTGGGAAGCATCTCCTCTGGTTTAGAGCTGTGACACCCAACTCTCCTGCGGTCTTGGGCTCTTCTGCCCTGTATTAAAGAAATGGTTTAAGTTCAGGACTGAGCATGGAAAGCTGTGCTGCTGCCTTTCCACAGTTCCTGCATGATTCATTGCTGGGCAGGCAGCGAGCTTGTTCATCCACAGCTAAATTCTGCTGCCTTCTATTAATGTAAGCCAAAATTATATCAGGGCCTGATATCACAGTGGGACCTATTGAATCTACAAGGTATCAGACGAAGATGTCCTTCATGCTATTCATTTGCCTTGTGCAGCCTAGATCGAGCCATTTGAACAGATCATAATCTTGTTAGTGGTAACCACAGCATAAACATACTCTTCAGACAAATGGGTAATGCAGCAAAATAAATAGGCAGAGTGCTGCTGATAATAAATGCTAATCTGTGTGCGACAGATGCAGAATAACTTGTATACATTAGCAACATTAATCTTTACAACCAAAAATGTAAATTTAGTAGTGCAAAGTCATCCAGAAGACCTGCATTACAAGCACTTCCTGGCTTTTACAGAGTGTATTTGCCAGTAGGATGCAAAAAAAAAAAAAAAAAAAAAAGCTATCCATAATTTTCATTTAAATAAAAAAACATTTAATTTTTGTTTTCATGCCTTGATCTTGTTTTAGTGCCTGCTTATACGTTTCCTAGCTTTGGAAAATAAAATAACTCACAATTACTAATGCAACTGCTATTTGTCTTGCTACCCCAAAAAGGTGGACTACAAATGACAGTGCTTTTCAGGTTTTGAAAACATTTACATTTTCTCTGGGTTAAACACTGCTATTGGTGTATCTAATCCAAGCGTGTTACATGGAGCACAGCCTCCATCTCTTCTCATGGCCACCCTATTCCCATGTAGTGCTTTGCCACCCTGAATGCTGATCCTTACAAGCACCTCATACTTCAATAACCACATACAATTGGGCTTCAGTCTCGAGGTGCCCAGGCTTGTCCCCAGTCAGGTACTGAAACAGCCGTTTGTGTTGCACACATGGAGAGGGGCCAGGGAGGCTTTGCCAAGCACCCTTCAGGAGCAGAGGGAGGCACAGACAGGCTGGGAGGGGTGAGGGAGGAACCTGCGTTATTTTTCCTCAACAGACCTCCACATCAGTGCTAAATGGCCAAAATATTTACTCTGTGCTAGGTAACCCCTGCCATGACTATATGCCAACCCTCCTTGAAGGTTTGCCTTTAGGTACCAATTCAAGAAAATACGGCTCTTCCAGTGCAATAATTCATATACATTTATCAGTAGGAGTCAGATTGCTCATAGCCTTAATCCAATTTATAAATAGGTGCATAATTTAACCCTTTTGCAACCCAATTGCACAGTCCTGGCAGCAGGGCTCACCAGAGGAGCCTGGGGATGTGCTGGGAGGTGGGCCCTCAGATCCTCCTTGGGGCCAGGGGAGGGGAGGAGACAGGCAGCAGGTAGGCAGGGTTGATTTTGTGGTCTCTGTGCCAGGGAAAAGATCCCACTACTACTTTTTAAGGGCTTCTTCAAACATTTGCTCTGTATAACGAGGGAGTGCTGGATAAGCGATGTTTCAGATCTGAATGCAGAACTTAAGCCTTTGCCTGAGGATGGGATGAATAGGGTTTTATTTAAGGTTGTACGTAAAGGCACAGTCTATCCCTAATTAGGTGCATATTTGACCTGAAATATTTGTTTTCCTTTTCATCCAAACCCTGAGTGATTTTCCTCTTGAACCTCATTCTTTGTTCTTTTTAGAACTGCAATAAATACTCCAACTTAATGCATTAAATATGAAAAGACTTACTGAAGGGGCCGAACTTATAAATGATTCAAAAGGCCGTATGCTGGAAAACATTTATTTGAAAACATTTATTATTAATGTCACAGTTTAAATGAAGTTCCTATAGGGCAGTCATTTATTAAATATTGACCTGTGTTAAGTCCACCAAATATGTTTATCCGTACAACTTCACATATAACCAAATAACAGCAAAATACCAAAATGTTCCAGTCCCTGATTTAGATAATGAATGGAAAGTACTTCTTTTGCTAAGGTACCAAACATAACAAAAGCATTTAGTTAAGACAGGAAACATTGTGTCACTAAAGCAGAGAGTGATTTGAGAGTTAGAATAAGTAGCATTAAATTGGATACAGGGAAAAATTCTTGGGCAAAATGTTATAAATATTAATTGAACTAAAATAAGTACATTAATTAAGGACGTGTCACCTTCAAAAGAAGAAAATTACTTCCCAGACAAAGATTTCATAATCTGAACCAAAACTGCCTCTGACTTATGCTGACTTATGGAAGTAATAACATCCTTCTGAAAGGTGTACTTGAAAGTGCTGTACCAAATACCGCTGAGTTAGCTCTTTCCCATCAGCCAGCTCTTTCGAGACTAAACAGATGGAAATTTATTCACACAGTTCACACAAGTATCATTTTGTGGTAGAACCCAAAGAAATGATGGTGAAGAATTAACATGATGATGACTTTTTTTCACCCCTATGGGTCATTCCATATGAGCCAGTTGGTTGCTGCTTTAAAAGAACTAGCAGGTAATTCTCTTCCAAAAATGAATGAGTGAGGTGAGATTGTACAGAGGTACATATAGACTGACAGGGGATTTTCAACAACATACTAAATTACTCCTGATTTCCCAAACTCAGAAGAGGAGAGTTAATTGTCATTGTAGTGTTATTGCAACAAAGCATTATAATTAATGTTAAATATATGAGCACCAAAATGAAAGAAAAATATATGACTATACAAACTTGCAAATTGTTTTATGTTACTGCTGCTGGATCTGTCTGAGGTAATCTGAATCCTTAGTATAACTTCCCCATCTCCCCAGTCATGCTGGTCATTCACTGTGATCACTGTGTCTATGTGCCACAAAGGAAAGGGCAGATCCACAAAGGAAGCTAATTTCAAGAGTTTTCCTTTCATCAGTTCCACATCTCCCAGTATGGGCATTTTAGGACTCTGGAATTTTTTTACCATTCCTATGGTCAAACTGTTCAATAGCCAAGCAGCCTTCCCACAGGATTAAAAAATACCCGAAGTTGTTCACAGCTCATTAAGCCTGAATTATATTCACTGTTAGCAGTTCTAAGCAAGACTAAGTAAGACTATCCTTACAACCAGAAATTATCCACACAGAGGAATTTTCCTAAAGCATCAACAGCACATTCAAAGCAAATGTTCTCTAGTGTTGGCTATAAAGGGTGATTCAGCATCAGTGATGTTGGAGATCTCTAGGAAATTTTAAAATAGCAGAACTGGATCAAAACTTCTCTGTGATTCCATGACAACAGGAGACTGATGTGAAACTTGGTAGGAGCCCAGAGTCATCCTATCACTTGCTGTCCTTCAGCAGTAAACGGGGCCAGGAGAAGGTCTGCTTGTAGGGACTGAGGGATCTGGTAGGGAGGGAAATTCTTTGCAGTGATGGTGTCACACAAGTGAGGGAGCCAAATGGGAGACACAGAACAACACATCCAAAATATTTGTCCAGGTCTGATTCAACCCTGTACAGAAATTACTTGTGAAATCAGTGTCAGAACTATTTGAAGACTTTCTACTCTACAATCATCCTGCAGTTCTGAGTTTAACTGTTTTTCTTGAAATTGCTTTAAATTTTAATTTAACCTCTCCTTTAGAGTCTGTACGGACCGTGTCTTTCATTTTTAAAGTGCTTTCTCTTTTCATTGTGCTGGGAAAATGTGATTAGATGTAGTGTCCTGAACACTGCAGTGGACTAACCAGGTAGTCAAGTCTAAAAGAAAAAGTATTTTATATGCAGTAAGAAAATATACTTAACAACTTCCTTTCTGCTTTTCTACTTACTTAGTGGTAAAGCTTAGTCATGATGAGGAAAAACTAAAAGCCTAAATATTCATGCTGAAGTAATAGACTCCACTCTGATGTCATTTACATTCGCAGGAGTTAAAGTTGCTTTATCCTGCTATCCCACATTACAAGTTCAGATAATTCTGGAGAACTTTTATGGATTTACAATAACCTAAATGAAATCAGGACCCTAACAGCTTACATTTCCACTCAGCACTCACTGTGCACATGCATTTTTCATGACCATCACTACAAGCTCATCGGCTGCTTTGCCATTTGCAATGAGCCACTGCACTGTATATTTCTAACTTAAAACACTTCTCAGCCTTCTGTTGAAGACTGACTAAAGACAAGTCTGCTGGCTCTATGAACAAGTGCCAGGTGACAAAAGAAGAACTGTGTGCTCAGCTTGAAGATATTCCTCTGATGAAAGGATATAGGGTAGGGGAGCATAATGTCTACAATGTAATGAGGGCCTAATCCAACAAAACAAGAGAGACATCAAGAGGCGTCGCTTTGTCTTAAGTGACAAATCTATTGCTAATGATCAAACAGCTTTCATTATGAGGGGAGTGCTGGGCTGAACATCCTCACCTCATGAAAAGATCTAGCACTTACCTCACATTGGGCTTTTCAGAACGGAACATGCGCTGTGATAAATGACAGAGCACTGAGGGGATTGTAAAATCGATCCAGCTGAGACAATAATACATCCTTTCCCTATTCACAGCTCCTTTTTTAGATTCAGTTAAGACTAACTTTTGATGTTTGTGTGCAATGCAGGATAAAGTGATGGTCCGGAGGCTTGGAAGCTGTAAAATGCAGGAAGCTGTAGAAAAGACGGAAGCTTGGTTTAAGAAGCTTAAATCCCATGGGTAGATGGTGTTATTCATGGTTAGGATTTGCTAATTGAGATGTCAGCAAATCTGCTAAAGAAACTGTCCGGCTGTGAAATCCATCATTAGCAGAGTGTTGAAACAAAGGCATCTTCCAGAGCTTCTGGCTGAGGTGGCACTCACCTGGCTCAGGTGCCCAGAGGAAATGTTGGCAATGGGAGCAACTCCTTTCTTGAAAATGATTTCTTCATTTTCATGCTTTTGTGATCAAATTAAATCTTTGGTATTATTGGCACTTTTTGAAACACAATGCATTTTCAGTGACTTAGTTTTTGCAAAATGTTTACTAGGTTTTGCAGACAATCATGTTTTTAAATGATCCGTCTTATTTTTTGTGAGCAAGATCTCAGTCAAATCTGGAAGAAATCTATTCTTTCCCCTCTGTTGGCTCTACAGGAAAGATTTCTGAGAGAACACTGAATAAACAAGCTGGGGAGGGTGATCCATGGATGTGTTTCAGAAATTACCCCATTTGGAACAAGAAAACAGAGATGAGATTGTAGCTTCACCAACTTGCAAAAGCTGTGCTTGGCAAAGAAGTGTCTGAGCCAGGCTAACAGAAATAAATCACGAAGTGGGATGTGAGAGGAAGAGCAGATGCAGGATAGATGCTTACCTAGAAACAAGGAGAAAACACACCAGCCTTCAGCACTCCCCAATATGTTGAGAAAGCAGGATGCTGACATTGTTTTCCGTGATCAATTCTTCTAGTAAGGTGATGGGGTTGAGGGCAGGGTAACCTTGTGTCCCTTGCTGTGATAAGTTATTGACCTTTACAGTAACTGCAGTTGACTTTGCACTGCGAGGTGGTGGAAATGTACTCATACATAAATGCAAGGCTGTCTTTCGACCATGAAAATGCTTGTGTGTTTTTTGAGGGGAGACTTTCTGCAGGATTCCTTGGGGCTCTGCTTTCCCTAAACTGGTGTTGGAAAACTCATCCCACTGCCTTCTTGGAAGAGAAATCAAAGGGAATTATAACAGTTGTTGTGAGCATATGAAGCATTTCACAAAAGCAAGGCAACTCTGTGGAAAAGAAAGAGAGCTACCACAGACCAGACTAAGCTGGGCACACTCCAGCTCTGAAGGGCTCTGCAGACACTCAGATCCAGTTGAAAGGAAATGTGTCATGGGAGCTCACCTCTGCTCCAATGCAGCCTTCTGCTTGTATGGAGGAATCCTCCAGCTACCTTTTGGGAGCCTCATGGGGACGAAAGGACCCCTGGCTAGTTGGCCAAGCCAGATGTTTGAAGTGTGTGTGGTTAACCTAAAAATAATGCATCCATATCAGTTTTTCCCATTTGACAGTTTGTAAGAGTCTTAAAACCTTAAGGAGTAAAAAAGAAGAATGGGGCCTCACTCACAAAATAGGATTTAAATGGGGTTTGGGGAAAATCTGGATTCAGAACTTGGTTTTGTCACAGACCATTTTGTAACTTGTGTGTGATTTTTGAGATGTGCCATTTCAGTTTCTCAGGGGTTGCTCTGCACGAGTATTAAAGAATGGTAAACCTTTTTAAAAGTATCAAAAATGCTGTAAGATTTTTAAAGCAATAAGTATAGTGGAGTCTGTGAAATACTTATACATGGGGAATAGGTTGGCTTTAGTATTTTCCCATATTAACATTTGATCAATCCAAGCAGTTACTTTACATTATTTTCCCTTGTTTTATGAGGTTTTGGGCTTCCTGTTAAGTCAATATTCCCATATTGTGAGTGGAGGACTCCATTGGAGAGTAGAATGATGACAAATGAGGAACAGTTGTTTCCTGATGTTTAGATTTTGGAATGGAAGCTCAGCTGATGTCAGTAAGTCTGTCTCAAAAAGAGAAAGCACCTCATTGAGTGTACATCTCACCAGTAACTCTCATCTACCACTTCTTTTCTCTACTAAGAAACTTTGTGGAAAGTAAGTTATGGAAAGAAAAGATCATTATAATTTTTCATTAAGATTATAGGCAATTATGCTTGAAATCTCGCCTTCTCTTTTTGCATGCTCTACGTACACCACTGTGAATAAAAAAAAATACAATGTGCCTATGCTTCTACAAAGGGATTCCCTTCAAAACTGTCTAAAGCCAATAAGCTATGTCTCTTTGCCTGCAGCAAGAATATCAACACATACTGTAAATCTTCCTGGTTCTCTCATTTCCTTTGGCTGTTTAAATTGTTTGAGGCAATGAGTAGCAAACAGAAAATATGTTATTGCATTCTGTATGCTTCTGTAATTATGATGCTTTTCTAAATGAAAAAGAGTATACTTTTCCACTTTCTTGCTTTATCCATTTCTCAACAATAGCTGATTCTGTGAGAGATAACTTCATGCCAGTTAAAGCAATTGCACATTCTTCCACCTGGAAACACTTCTGTTTGTAAAACCTAATGCAGCAGCCCTGCCTGCTCAGCCTGCAGCTCCTTCCGTGGATGCCAAGGTAGGGGTTGCTGGGTCCAATCAATGTGTTGTCCGCTTCCAGCAGCCAACTCTTTCTTCGTCCCTCCCTCATCTCTGCTTGCTGCAAACCCGTGTCCCTAAGATTCCTGACCTACTGAAGATATCCTAGTGAGTGTCTCGTGAAGACTGCATTGAGTTTCTCTTCTTCTGCCCTACCTAAGACTCCAGCACCACCCCAACAAGCATTTAATCCTTAGTCACCTTCATGTGTTTTCATGCCATGCTTCCACAGCATCCAACATACATTTGAAATTTCACACTGGGAAAATACTACTCTACAGTAAAACTGCACAGCATTTTGCATTTTGACAGCTGAAAAAAATGAGGAAAATCATAATACTTTGCAAATTTAAATAATTTGCAAAGTATTATGTGTTATGTACAAAGTATTATGTACTAAGTATTAATTGCAATAAATAATTGCAAATTTAAAACATTCAGGATCTTTATTGCAAATTTAAGACATTCTTGCTTGTATTGAATGCTTCCAACTAAAGCTGAATACCAGCAGTACCTCATGCATAGAGCCTGTATAAGGAAAACAATGCCAGAAAGAAAAACTTCAACCTGTAACCTTGATGAAAGATGGTTGTTAGGAAGCTGTGCTAGGCATTGGAGCCCTCCCACCACATACATTAGTTCTCTACAGATGACCTCAAACTGAGGTGGAAGTTGAGGAAGAGGATGAAAATATGAGTTGTGGGGTTCCTGTAGCATTGATCTCAGCGTGACCTCAGCTCTATCCCTCCGCTGGATGCCACTGTGCTGGGGGTGCTGCTCTGTGGCCGAGTGGCTCCGTAGCCCTGCATGCAAGGGCAGGCAGGGGCAAGCTTCCAGCTCTTCTGCACCAGGGCTGTCAGCTTCCCTTTCACAAGCACTGACAAAATCACTTGCTGTCAAAACCAGTGTTTATCTATGTGTCGAGATTATCTCTAACCATCAGGTTTTGAGGGTCTGCTAAAGATGAATTTAGTGTAGGGGACTGTGAATGTATAAATACAGTGTGATGACTGCAGAGACGGATCCCAGCACCCTTTTGGATCTGAGGCCAACATGGACTTCACTCTCCAGACTAAGTAGGTTGTTGAAGAGGTAGACTTATCAACATCAATTTGTCTAATTATGGTATCAGGTAAGCTGTCAACATGCTTCAGTGCTGAATCTATTCAGGACAATTGTGTCTGATGAAACTAATGAAAGATTGATTATGGGTTTAGACGGAATATGAAATCAAAAGTTCAGTGGTTGTTTGTCATTGACACATTTATAGACCACTTTACCTCTCCTAAATTACAAAGTATGAACAGCTTTGAGTTAGGTAAAAAAAAAAGACAAAGGGAAATTATGCGTATTTCATTGTTCTTTACAACAACTAGGATTTTTAATTACAGAAAGCACTCATGAAGTATTAGCAATCAAATGTAGACAATATATAGCACAACAAAACAGAATGAATAATCTGAAGCTTTTCCAGTCTAATAAGAATAACTAATCTATGAATCAAAGGATAATTGAATATTCTCCAGTATCTTTCCTGCTTTCAACTATTTAATCCAAGTACCTTCTTCAAATGAGAAAATTTATTTTAGCTCAAAAAACCTCATGTTTATTAACGCAAAAAGCAGAGCACAAAAACAACTGCTAGACAGGAATTTGCATAACTGAAAACTATGATTGTTTCATAATTTTCTTTGCTGGAACATCAACTTTTTTTGCCTTGTATCTTTTTCTTTCCCTTGACATTTTCCTTTTCATTGCAATCCCCCAAAATTTAACATAGCTTACTGGGGACAGCTGCCTGGCCTCAGCCCATGCTACTCTACTTTCAAGCATTTAATTGGCCTCAAAAGAGCAATTAGCTGTACGTACTGCCTTTTTATCTATACATTTTTTCTGAAAACTATGTAATTGATGCAATATACAAAATATACAATTTCATGTGAAGCATCTGTAAGATGAGATACTGACAAACCTCTCATGTTTAAGAAAAAAAATATTTCTGATGAATCTAAGTGAGGAATATATACATATTTTCAAACCAAGAGATCTCTGATTTTATACATTATTACATTCAAATGGGCAAACATAGCAATTAGAACAAGTAATTTTGAAAAATATATCTATTGAATGTTTTACCATAAGAAATAAACTTTTCATTATTTTGAATTAATATTAGCCATAGTGATAGGGATACCATCTTGTGAAATATATGTGTAATCTTACATAGTCATCATAAAACGTACTTCTCAAAAGTGTCATCTCCTCAGGAACATAATTCATTTTAGTCCTAGTGTTTCACACAAAATTGACATGACTTCACTTTTATTTTGGAAAGCCCTGGAAATGTAGACATAAAGATGACAACGTGAAAAAAATTTATGTATGCCATAACTCTCACATCATTTTCAGCTTGGAGCATGAATAATAGCTCTTATATTTTAGATCTTCTTTTTTTTTTTTTTTTAATTGGGCTAAATGTTCATCTTATATAAAACAGATCACCTCAATAGTTAAATCTTCAGATAGTTCAATTTGCAATCAACTGTTCTGGACCACGTCTGAGCACTGTGACCTCAGTATTAGAACGTATATTCATGTGAATCATAGTGTTGATCTTTATGTTTCTCTCTCTGCCACACTTCTCTTTCTTTTCCTCTCTTTCAATTGTAAATATTTTATACCCTTTCAGTTTTCTAAATGAATAGTTTGCTATAGATGACTGACAGTGCAGTTGTGTATGTGTTTATCTGCTTTCTGTTACTCTGTTACTTTTACTTCTATTACTTTTCTGTTATAAAGTGTGTTTGGTGTCAGTCAGAAGGTCAGTTTGATCCATTTGAAGAAAACCCCTTGGGTTTTTGTGCTTACAGATACCTACTGCATGAATAGATAGTTACTGTAGCACAAATCATATTATTGGCATGGTAAATGAAGGGTTAAAAATGCTCAAATTTAATTTTCAAAATAAGACTCTAAAATCTTTAATATTTCCCAAAATCAGTAATGATTTGAGCACCTAATCTGAGTCTTTGTTAAGTCTTCTGCATTTAAGAAGGTAATAATTTCATAAGACAGCATTTGCAAGGGCACAAATGGTGGTGTGATAACACTCTCTCTGCAGGGAGGCAAGAGGTTTTCCAGCCTCTCCATACACTAACCTGCAGGACGAGCAGCAAATAACGGGCTGCTGTTGATGTTGCACTTCTAAAGAACACAATGCATTTATAACAGTAGAGGTGAAACCTCTCTGCACCGAAATCAATAGCAGCTTGAAGGGAATCAGAATATCTGCCGGAACAAAAAGAAACAATCCATAGGAACAACAGAGTAGTCCTCAATAAAACTAACTGTGGAAAGCGAACTGAGAGAGAGATCGATTTAATATTAAAACCAAATCTATTCAGGAAAGAAATAAAAAAAAAAAAAAAAAAATTACAGACTTTATAAATAACTGTCTTGTAATTAGCAAAAAGTTTAAAATCTCCTCTAGGATTTAGTACAGATGCAGACAGGCAGTGTATGCCTTCAGATTTCGGGCTGCTGCTTCAGCCTACTAATTCTGCCCTCAGCCAAAGGAAGGAAACGGTGCCTGTGACAAATCCTCTGTGTTTCTGGATTTCTGTGCCCAAGGGGGCACGTGAGAGCGGGAGGTGGCCACAGCAAAATCAGAAACATCTAAATTCTTTTCTGGGAATTGAGAGTGAGTTCAAAAAGATTGCAATTTAAACTGGTTTTCAGCTGTCGTAGTCTTCAGAATTCCCTCAGTTTAAATTGAAAGTGGCTCATTGAACCCATAACAAAATGATATTGCACTATGGGTGGAAAAATATTGTTTGGAAAGCATTGAAGTGAGTAGCTTTTAATATCCTACTGCCAATCATCAATAATATAATTCAAGATGACTGCAGCCATATTTATTAACTACACTTTAAAGAAATCATAGCTAATTCATTGTTTTAGACTTTTCCTCACATTATATTAGTGGCAAACCTGCGCTCTTATCTCTGACCGGAATTTAAATAGGTGGCCGGCTTTGTGTACCTCAATGCCTCTCCAATTCGCCTTTTTTCTTTTAACACAGTCCTACTTTCACAAATGTTCAGAAAAAAATTGAAATGCTTAAGTCTCTGCATTATACAATACTGATTGCCCCCTGCTGTCACTTCCTTTCTACAATAACCTTACTATAATAAGGTGACCAGAAACGCTCACAGCATATTAAATATGACCTCATTAAGGGGTATAAATGTTCAACTACTATTGCTTTACTTGTATCTCACACTATGGGTTAAATCAGCTTTTGGCTGTGTGTATGGACTTCACTGACCTAGTATATGTGAAAGCATAATTTGGCTGACTATCTCCAGTGAGCACTTAGTGTTAGTATTATTCTGTTTGTTTGCTATATGGAAGTTAGGGTGGGAAGGAGCCCAGAGCAATATGTCTTCTGTTGTGGAAGTGGTTTTGGTCCTTACTATGACACAAATGCAAAACATTACTGCAACGTTTATTAGTGCAATTCCAAGGATGGGCTGGAGCCAAGTGGAAGAGGTGCTACAGGCTCCCTGAGGAGTAATGCCAAGATTTCTTTCTTAACATTCAGCATGAAACTCCCAATTGAAAAGCAATCCAATATGCTGCTTCTAGTGGTGATCCACCCCTTCCCTTTCTTAACCTCCTTCAAACATAGGTAGCCTCCTGTAGTTTCTTTCTCTAAACAACACTTCTTTTAATCCATCTGTCCAGCTTTGTAACAGTTCCTGTTGCTCTTTTCTGGGCTCCTAATACGTCAATATCTTTCTAGTATGGGGTGCCTTGAACTGTGCAGAATTGTTGCAGGTGAGGTCACAGCAAGGCTCCAGAGAGAAAAATTTTTATTGGCACTTTTATGGCACTTCCCTGCTCCATGATGAGATCCTTCACAGGCTGCAATTTTAAACCTTAGTGGCCATTTCAGTGGTTATATCAGCTTTTGTTTCAGACTTTATGTGCAGTCTTCATGATACCAGAATTACCCACCTGTTCTGGAAGCAGGGCTGTTGTACGCTGCAGGAAATTGTGTGTTAGACTGTAGAGCCTAAGCAAAGTCTAATTGGATGCCTATGGATACACCTGGCACATATATTAGCATATAACTTAACTCCACAGTTTGCTCCGAGGTCCTTAGCTCTCCACGCTGCATAGCTGTAAGTAAGCAGTATGGCTTTTTTTTCCCCAAAGTGAATGAACTAGATTCCTTTGAAATAAAACCCTGTGGGGTTTTGGGGACCGTTCACTGCATCCGAGAGGTGGTATACAGAAAACAAACAGGTTTGGCCCCCTCTGACTCCTTTCCCCTGCAGGCTTTGCTCTCCCAGTTGCCCTTTGCTGGCACACTGTGCTTCAGGATATATCAGACATGCCCTTACGTTTCTGTCTTCCAGTTAAGCCATTTTCCTGTGTCCTCATCCCTAACTCACAAGCTTGCCTAATTTCTTCTTTTGTGTATATTTGCATTTTCCATCCTGGATGAGATTCTGTTCTACACCCAAATAGGAGACAATATACAGCTTTAGTCCATGCTGTAGGCATCATCTTTTCAACATCACTTTAACGCTTTTTCCAGCTATGCCAAGGGGCCTAAAGAATAGTTTGTGTTCTGAAAGGCAATAAAAGCACATTGGAAAGATAAAAGGGTAAAGAGTACAACCAGTGGTAAGCAGCACACTTCCTAGTGCCCACACCTCTGCTCGCAGTCATTCTTTATTGAGAGCTCACGGTCTACAAGGAACTGTCACAAATGGATGTAAAATATGCAATACAATTTCAAACTCCCTTCCATCCTGTGTGCTGAATGATTATAATCTAATTTTTTGATATAAGTTATATACAAGTTGCATGCAAATTATATATCTTTCTAAATTAAAAACAGGTGGTAAACACTGACTACAGGGAATAAACTACCCAGTCATCAGTTGTACACAGTTCAACTGACCGGATCTCTAACCTTGCTAATATCAGAACTTAATATTCTACAGAAGTTTTTCAAACCACAAACAAGAATATGAGGAGGAAATATCTGCACATACCTACTAAACCATTTCCTTGTTAATTTACCCAAAATATACGATCGCTTTAAAAATCATGAAATGAAAGTGCGCAGCCAGTGCAATCTTGTAGAGAAATTTCTATCCACAGAGAGACCAAAAGTGTGTCTAGATTTCCCACCAATCACAAGTATTACTCTGCTACCCAGCAGATTGGATTTAAAAGGATTTGTGTGGTCACCACTGCTTTCCCTGCTTTAAAATTGTACTCTGTCATATCTTGGCAAGCATGATTTGAAGAACTGAGAGAGCAGCAAATCAAAACAGCGACAAAAACACCCACTCTTGGCATAGAAATGGGTTGCTGAAGAAAGCACAGCAAATAAATTTCAGCAGGAACAATGTCAGGTATCAAATAGGAGAGGAAAACATCTTCCTTCAGGCACTAGAACGTGTATTGTTTTTATCCAAAACCAGCAATGACAATTCTGTAGCTAAAGATTAACCAATCAAATTCAGCAGCACAAATCAAAACAGAGTCTTCTAAAATCACTCATAGAAATGATGCAGACTCAAACATCAAGAACATCATTCAGGAGCAAGCCATAGCAAATCATAGACAAGGCTGTATCCAATATTCATTGATTCACACTGAGGATGAACCCTTCCTTGTAAAAGAATGCAAAATCTCCTTTCTCAACTCCTTCTTTTCTTAGGCACCGCTGAGCAGGGCTGGTAGCAAACCCCATTCACCCTCCAGGCTCGGGGCTCACCTGCTGCCAGCCTTTACAGAGGATAGGAGCCAGAAAGAGCCAGTGACCTCAGGAAGTAAGCTCACCTTAAAAGCACATAATCCTGCAAAGGGAACCCAGGAAAGATCAGGAGCTTTCCTTCCTCCTATTCCTTTTTGTATCCAGGCATGTACCAGATATCTTTCATTATCTATTAGACCAGATTATATCTCAAACGGGCTGTTTGGAACAACCCACTGATGTCTTATCATCAATGGGCTTTGGGTCTGAATATAGGTGAATTTCAGGAATAGGAAAAGGAGCTTCTCGCTTTTAAAGAAAGATACTCTAGAAAAGCAAAGCTTAATGGTTAATGTATAACTTGGAAGTAGCTGGCAAAAAAACCCAGCAAGAAAAAAATAGAATTGGTAATAAAATCTACAAAACTTTGCCACTCATTTAAGTTGATCTAGTACATGACTTTGCATATAAATTAATTTCATTTCTAACTTAAGGGAAGATATGATGATATAGAAGAACTAGAAAAAATATGAAAATAGTATGTTTAGTGAGTCTACTCTTTTCATCTAATTAGTGAATTATCTGAGAACACACAGTGCTTGTTTTAAATTTGCTTAGTTTTTTACTTTTTTTTTTTTTTAATAAAAAACTCCCACCTTCTGGATTACTTAGTCACCTACAATTCAATATTATGGCTGTGATTTTATACCTAGGCACAGTGACTAGCATTTATAAGGCTAACCTTTATAAACTGTAATTGGCTTTCACTCACATGATTTTGGTTTAGTCATCAAAAAATTTCTTTTTGTGATTAAATAAATCTTGGGTATTAGACAACATAAATCTTGATTTGCTTAAACACTTCCAAAAAGACATTAGAAAGAGATGCAAACATAGTCAACAAAAACTTTAAATTAGAAATTGTTTTCATGTTTATTCAATTTTTGTTGCTCTTCACTCAGTTCTAATATAAGACTACTCAGTGATTGTATTCCTGTAATTTGTCAGTTTGAAAAAGTTGCATAATACAGATTATTTCCTCTTTTCTGCTACTTAAAATTTAAGGAATTACTGTAATGATATCTTAAACTTTGTGACTTCACATTTTCCCGTTGTTTCTGTGCATCTTTAATCCTTGTCAAAGAAATTCAGGCAGTGATGTGAAATAGATAACACCTGACTAGTTTTGAGCTTGCATGAGACAAAAGTTTTGTTTTATTTAGAATTTCTACAGAAAACAGTTATTCAGGCTGAAAGTTGCACAAGCTAGGTAGGAAGTACAGAAAAATAGTCTGAAACAGCTCAAATATAGAAATGTGGATTTTTACAATGTCTTAAAATTTCATCCCAGAAAACACTGACATCCTAAAATACACCAGTAATTCTAACAGACCAGATTTTCATATTTCATGTTTGTCGATTCTCTTCTATGCCAGAATCTCATAAACTTGAAAATGAACAACTAAGCAAATCTATATGCTGTAGCAAAAGGCACTCAGTGATAGCCCACGGCCACTGGAGATTACAGTAGAAAGCATTGCGGTCTTCAGAATGTAAGAGACTAGAAGTGCATTATGCTGTTCAATAAAATGAAAATCATATCTATATATAGACTGACTGGTACTGGAAAGACTCAACAGTTTCTGGAAACTGATAACAGTAGCTAACCACAGCCTACTGGTATAGCCACATTTTCTTTTAAAATCTTTCTTGTTATGTCTTTCTTTGTCTGTTCTCCGTTTCTGTTACTTAATATGCCCATTTGTGATATCCTGTACATTTATCTGCCAGGTGGAAGATTATTTCACTGTGGTTACTAATCATGTGGTATAGCATGAAGGATAGCTGATCCCTAATGAGACTCTCTTAAAAGATTCTCTTCATAGTAATTCTGCTTAATATAAATTCTATGGGATAGCAGTGTTGTGTTCTTCATCTCCCTTTATTGCTAGGAGCATTTATACAAAGCATGATAATATTAGTAATATTTTTTTAGTAATATTTTATGTTCGTATAGCATTTTCCATCTGAGCTGTTTCAAAACATTTATGAAAAATATTTAGCATGCAGTAGGTCTGTGAGGAGAATTTTAGACTTCTGATTTCCAGTCTTATCTCTGCACAGTTGGACCCATCTTTCTCATCTGTCCTGTAAGCTGTTGGAGTTCATTATCACAGTTAAAAATAGCTCATCATAGAGCTCAGTTCATGTAAACAGATAAAATATGCCAAACTCATATAATTTAGGTCAATTTATGCCAACAGTTTGCTTGGTGTAATAATTTTCCAGGCAATAGTATTTATAATCCAAAGAGACTGTTGCTACTTATGCTCTCCAGAAGGGATCTAATTCCCTTCTTCCATCATCCTCCTGTCCTCTCTTTCACTATTTCCTTCATTGTTAGAAAGTTTCCTGATCTGTGAGATGGAGCAGTGACCAAGGTCCCCAGCCCCGATAAAGCTTTACCTTTAGAAGCAGTGGGGTGTAGTTTATGCTTTTCTTCTTTGATTTAGAAACACAGAATAATTTAGCTAGAAAGAGTCCTTGGATCTAAGGTCCTACTCATAGCAGGTCTAGCTCCAAAGTTACCCTGTGTTGCCCATGGCCTTGGTCAGCTGAGTTTTGACTATCTCCAAGGACACATGTTCCACAGCTTCTCTGCGAAACCTGCTCCTGCGATTAACCACTCTCACTGTGAGGATATTTTCCCCCATATCTAATTTGAATTTACTATATATGTTTCATTGCTACCAGGACTTGCTCCTGACTCATGTTCATCGTGCATCTGCCAGGGCCTCCGTATCTGCTCCTGCCCAGCCGCTTCCCAGCTGGCCAACCCCAGCCTGAGCAGGGTCTGCATGGGTTATTCCCTCACAGATGCCAAGCTCTTGTTGGGCTGCATGAGGTTTCCATCAGCCCACCTCTCCAGCTTGTTAGCCATGCACCCCAGTGTACCTGCTGTTCCCCCAACTGCCCAACCTGCTGAGGGTGTGCACCATCTCCTTTCTTTCATCTGTTGACCACTGATGATGCTCAACAGTTCAGCCAGCTTTTCACCCACTTCAAAGTTCACTCATCCAGTTCACTTCTCCCCAAGGACAATATTTGCAAGAAACTTTTGCTCCTTATAGATTAAACCTTATAGGTTTAGAACTGTATTCTAATTATTCTTTATTCTTTTACCAGCCCTTGCTTTGCTAAACCTGACAGATTTAAGATAACAGGTAAAGCAGGTACAGAAAACTGGAATTAACAGCAAGAACTCCTTTCATTTTCTCCTTCTGTCTGCACTTTTTAATTAGTGAGTATTCTAACTATAGGAAACTATGGGCAAAACACATCACTGCTTGTGAGGGAGATGTTGCTCCTTTGCTGTTACAGCTGAAGAGCTCCCTCAAATCCATCTGTGACAGAGATGCTCTTCAGGAAGGAAACAGAAAAGCAGACAAAGTCTTCTGGTATTGTCACCCAGAGTTCGAGGTTTACCTTCTGTCTGCTTGTTTCTCGCCCTTCTGCAGTTGCAACACACATCCGCTCAAGTGTCCGTGGGGACAGGTGATTAGGTGAAGTAATCCCCTTCTGAAGTGCTGTAGATATTTCACTTAGTTAGGCTTTGAAAGAGGAAGATGACAAATCAAACCCATTCCATCTCTCAGATATGATATCCCTTGTTCTTTACAGAGAGCACTTCCAATCCTGATTACAGGTTTTGTAGATTAAATATAAATGGCTCTGCTCCTTCCTCTGGAACAAAGTGGGTTTTCTCCATTTTTCTTCTCCCCTGAAGAAAAAGTCTGTTTCAGTTATATTGGGTATCAAAATTACCATCAAAACATAATCTGAAACAGTATGTAATTATTTTTTCATTTGCAGATCAGTCTTTGACAGACATGCCTGAAGGCAAAATAGATTCATATCCTTAACAACCTTCTAGCAGCTGAAATCTATAAACAGCTTATACAATGTGAAAATTGCTATTTCAACAAATCAGGAAGGCTTAAAATAAACCTTTGAGAAGTTAACTAACTAAATTAAACTCTGAACAGCAAACACATTCAGTAGCAGAGAAAACTGGACAGTGATTTAATAAATTTCTTTTTAATTGCTTTCGTTTTTTTAAAGGAAATATTTCAAAATGAACAAAAAGTGGGTTCGTTTTCTAATTGTTACACTGAAGTCAAAACAACTATGCTGACTTACATCTAGAAACCATGAAAGCTCAGCCATGCCATGAGGGTAAGAAATGGGAACTTAGAAACCACCCTACGATACATATCCTTAGTACACTTTCAAATTACAAAGGAGCTTAGGGACAAATTGTGTCATAAATAGCCAAAATGCCACTGCCTAAAATTGAGCTATGTCTCTGCGGTAGCATATTCTTTGGGATTTATTATTGCAAGCTTTGCTAAAGCAGAAATGTTTCAGATTTCTCAGTGAAACTGTACTTCTAGGATGGATATTCAAAGAGTTCAAAGTTGCGATTTTTTTCCAGAATCAGGAAACTGGATGTTCTGAAGAATATTATTAAAACTAGCATATGAATCATTAGGTCAACAAATGCAGAGAGAGTATGTTTCACACGGGCACACAGCTATCTATCCTCAGGGGCACATCTGTGGCCTTACCTGTCCATAAAGAAGCGTGAAATAATCTATTCTTAGAATTTAGTGCTAGGACCTAGCCATGCAGTCTTTTTATCTTCACCTTTAGTTTTTTTGTCTGGCTTCACTGGTCTGAGGAACTGAAATCGGTGCTGAAACAGGAAGAAGAAATGTTAAGTCCAAAGGGAGACACGTCCTCTCTTTCATTGGCTGAACTCGAACCACACAGCACTGTCCTGCGTTTCCCAGGGAGGAGGTGGTATGGCCAGGGGGTGTGAGCACCCCCCCCTACACTGTCCGGTGCATTGAGGGGGTGCAGCCAGCTCACCAGCCTGTGCCCCACTGCTGGGCTGCATCATGAAGCTGGCTTGATGTACACCCAGAAGACAGCAAAGCCACTTCTCTCTATGGGCTGATAAGATCCCTATTCTATGGCTGAAAGGAAAAGAAGATTCCCTTGTCCTTCTTGCGGTTGAATGATACAACCGTGCATGTTAGATTTGTAGCCTATTCACTAAGTAGTTCTATGACCATGGAAAAAAATATGGCATCTCTTTAAAGCCATCACATGTACTTACCAAAGGGAAAATAAAACCCAAAGTAAGAGACTGATCTCATTACATTCAGAAATGTATTTTGTCCAGTTAAAAGTAATAGTTGCTGAAGTAATGCAATATTTACAATAGTTATCAGATTATTATAAATGTTTAAATCTCTACATCTGGTGTTCATCTATGGATGAGACACCAGGTATCTACACTTTTATTATTATGTGATTATTTAATTTCCATATTTTGCAATGGAAGTTGAATGCTATAGAAAAGCATTATATGAACACAGCAGTATCTAAGTGGAGAGTTTTCTATTATAAGCAGTAACCTCTGTTTTAACTACAGCTGTATAACAGTGAATCAAAATATAATGATCATCCAAAAGATCAAAGTTAGATCTAGAGATGCACCTGTACAAAATGAAGCACAAGCACATGCTCTCTCATGAGTTATGAAAATAGATACTTAAACATTTTAGCAGACTTTTGTGTTCTCCATTAAATAGAAATACACTCTGAAGTTGTGTTAGTAAAGCTTAAAGCATTTAAAGCAGTAGCACTTCTTCAAGATTTAGCATGCATGACTCTCAGTTAATACTCCCTACGTATTTTTTAAAAATGAATTATCTATTTATGTTTAAATTCTGAAATATGTGTCATTTAGGTTGCTAGTACAAAGTCTTACTGAAGCTTTTCAATCCATTTCAGATTTAGCAAACATTCTCCACAGTATTTCAGCTGAAGCCTTCCTGTTTGTCTTAATTTACTGTGAATAAATTTGTTTCTACAATTAGCACACAGGCCCCTAAAGCCAGAAATATCCTAAATTATTGTTACGGTACATTTTGGGATGTAACTTAATTACTAAATCTAAGTACTAGAACTATGAACAAGAAGCTTATTTTAAGAATTAGGCAACTTGCAAGACAGAGTTGAAACTTCCCTATGGAAATACAATGATCTTTACACACTTCACTAATGAAACCTCCTTCAAGCAACATGAGGCATTATGTAACATTCAACAATGTAGGAGATAAACCAGCTTCCTATGTAGAAAAAGAGTTTTTCTATAAGTTTGTTGAAACATATTTCTCAATTAAGAGTAGGCCTGTTATTTTAAACTCTTCCAGACAAGCACAGAACCTCCTGTCACTCTATTGTTACTGTTTGTGGGAGCAAGCAAGAAACACTGTGTGGGATTTGAGCTTTCCTCAGCCTGCAGATGTGAGGATCAACAGAGCCAATTACTCTTTGCATAATTGTTTCACGGGAAACACATGAGCAGCACCAGGTGCAGGGAAATTGCATTTGGCTGGTGTTAGCTGGAGGAAATCTAGCTACTGTGCTGAAAGACAGAGGTCTTCTGCTGGCCCATGAAGACAGGTTTGGGCAGCTAAATGTACAACAGCAAGTCAGACTGCGGACTTGGAGCTGTGTATTGCTACATGCTTTGTCATGTGTAGGAGCCACAGGTATTGCAAAACGCTGTGTCAGATTAATGGCAATGCTAGGTATGACAACATTATCTTGATGTTTCCTAAGAAAATATTGAGAGCAGCCCTAAGTAGGACTTGGGGTTGTTGGCAGATGAGAAGCTCAACATGAGCCAGCAATGTGCGCTCACGGCCCAGAAAGCCAAACGTATCCTGGGCCACATCAAAAGAAGCATGGCCAGCAGGTTAAGGGATGAGATTCTGCCCCTCTGCTCTGGTGAGACCCCATCTGCACCCAGATTTGGGGCCACCAACTTAAGAAGGATATAGACCTGTTGGAGTGAATCCAGAGGAGGCCCAAGAAGACGTTCAGAGGATTGGAGCACCTCTTTTACGAAGACAGGCTGGGAGAGTTGGGGTTGTTCAGCCTGGAGAAGAGAAGGCTCCTGGGAGACCTTATAGCAATATTCTGGTACCTAAAGGGGGCTTACATGAAAGATGGAGAGGGACTCTTTATCAGGGAGTGTAGTGATAGGCCAACATAATGGTTTTAAACTGGAAGAGGGTAGATTTAGATTAGTTACTAAGAAGAAATTTTTTACTGTAAGGATGGTGAGACACTGGAAGAGGTTGCCCAGAGAAGTTGTGGATGCCCCATCCCTGGAAGTGTTCAAGGCCAGGTTGGATGGGGCTTTGAGAAACCTAGTCTAGTGGAAGGTGTCCTTGCCCATGGCAAGGAAGTTGGAACTAGATGATTTTTAAGTTCCCTTCCAAGTCTAACCATTCTAGGCAATTCCTAAAATTCCTTAAAAGTGACAAATTAATAGGTGGTGGAGGAAGTTGCAAAGTTCTCTAAGGTAAGCACACGAGGAGAAAAATGGATTTGTATGCACTAACCATGGTGAAAATTTCCTCATCACTGCTATGCAGAAATTGGTAATGCTGTTATACAAGACAATGACTATTTCAACCTATATTTCTTTGAAGTGTCACAAGGCAGTGACAACAACGAATGAAAGATATTTGTTAAAGCAATTTGCTGTCTAGGTTTTTTGGGAAATGCGACATCCTTAGTGATGAATGAACTCCTTCTCTGAGAGCACACTGGGCCATGCCTGCTGCTAGTTTCTGGGAGAAGAGTAATGCAGTTTCTGAAAGCCTTATCACAGCATTCCCTTGCTTTTATGGTTTTGTCTCTACGCCAGCATTTTAACATAACATGAAACTTAATTTTTTTCATAATAGCACAATCTAAATCTTCAGTTTCATTTCTTAAGTTATAATGACATTTCCATACATGGTTCTACCTCCAGGCACGGCACCATCTACGACACTGATTGTTAAGCAAACATTGCCACTTTAGTCATATACAGGTATGAAATGAATGTGATCACAAATGTAAAAAATAAAATTAAACAGAAGATTGGTGGGGAAAAGTTCATATTACCTAGACATTTAAAACAGTGATTCTTACCATTTTATTAATCTGACTTCGTTTAAGTTTTTTATAATACACTAAACAAATGATCCTTTTGCCAATATCTTCATTTTTTACAGTGGTCTGGAACAGGTACTCTAAAGAATATGTCAAGGAAATAATAAACTAGTAATACATAGTAAAATCAGGCAGACATGCTAGTTAATTCTCCAAAAAGTGAGCTTTATGTCCTTCCTAATAGTAATAATAACCTGAATGTTATCATTATCCACATGTGTTTATTTCCTTACTTCATATTCTCTTGTAATTTTGACATCAACATTATATTGTCACAGTATCTATGACTAGTACTACATACTGGCAGAGAGTAAAGCAGCTGCTCACTACCAGCTGATCTGCCACTGAGGTTCCTGGGCAAGATGGATGGATGTTGACCTGCATAGGCTTTTCTTCTGTTGTCATCTTGCACTATGTAGGTGGGCCCTGTGTGAGCTACACACTCCTTTCCTAGGAGCTGGGAAAAGTTGCTGTGTCCCGTCTTTCAGACATAGCTAGGGAATATCATTGATTTGTCTTGGGTAAGTATGACTTTGCTTTGAATCATTCTTTTCACTGGCACCTTTTTTTTCTCTTTTTACGTAAGGAAAGAGCGAACAGAGTTTTCTTATTTACCCTCTCGGCTCAATTCATTGCCTTGATTCTTTCTTTCATGGATTCTTTTATGTATCTCCTCTTCAGTGCAAGTTCTCTTTTCGGCAGATTTTGATAGGCGTTCTTAATACTCATATTTGCTGTCCTTTTTCTGATCCATCCATTTTTTGGGGAGCAGATTCAAGATCTGTATGGTTCATGCATCTGTTTTTATCAGAAGAGTGAAACTTTCACTATTTTCCATTCCATTTCATCCTTTAGGTATTCTAGCAATTTCTTCACTTTCTTAGTGAATGGTGCATTTTTTATTGAGCTCTCCACAATGACATCAAGTCTTTCATCTGTGTGGTTGCAATTAATTTTGAATGAGGTGATGTGTATGAGCAATTCAAATGAACATTGCCAACACATATCATCAGCTTTGACATGTTGTGGACTGTTCACTCACACAGTTTCGGTTTTGTAGCTTCCACTGAAATTTTAGAGACATTTCATGGACTTTTGTAACAAGTATGTATTCCCCAGCTGTAAATTTGTCACCTAACAAATCACTTCCTTTCCAAAGCATGCAAAATTACACAAAGCAGGATGAGATATATTAAATATAACATTTGTTTCTGAAAGGAGGCACATGGCAGTCCAATATTATTTAGAGTAGTTGGAACAGATTCATGGTTAGAAAGTAAGGTGTGTACAATATCATGTGCAATTTCATGTTTTTCTTGAAGAGTCATACTAATGAAAAGTGAAAAGGTTCCAGACTGGAAAAAAATCTCAAATAAGAGAGCATTTTGCTTAAATCTGAAAATATCAGAGACATTTGTTCCACCCCCAACCCCAAGTCCATTTCAAAGTCATGTTGATGTGGACATGGAATGTATTTTAAATAACCTAAACTTTTGGTCAAAATCTGTTTCAACAGTTAAACAAGTGATTATTTTCTGTGCAGAAAAATGACCGTTTCTTCATTTTCTGCTTGTCTTTTCAGACAGATGAAATTGACCTTACCACTAGCAAGGGTTTAGCTGGAGGAATAGGTCCAGGTTCAGGCACTACATGTCAGGAAAGATGTTGATCAATCAGAGCAGACCAAGAAAGATCAGAATAACAAAGCCTAGAAATAATGGCCATTGAAAAATGATAGGATGAATAGAGGTTATTTAGCCTGATAGAGAAAAGACCGCAGACTAATAGTTTTGAAATACACAGACATTTGCTTCTCATATGGAGGGTACATGATGTGCATAGAGAAGAAACAATGAAATTAATAACAGACAAAAAGATTCAGTTGAGATATTAGCAAAACTAATGAAAATAGTGGAGCTTTGGAGTTGATTGTCTGGGGAGATTATGCAGTCCCATGTCTTTAAGAGGCAGTAAGATAAATATCTGTTAGGAGGGTTGTAGATCTTGTTTTCAGGCATGAAGTTGGGATCGGAAGATTTTTTGAGACATTAGCCAGTTCTGTGATTTCCTGCTTCTAAATTCTGATTCTTATTAATGATGATGGTTTTTGTGTCTCATTCCAAGACCACCCATTTCTTTAGTCAGCTCTTGCAGGGGATGTTATCTTCCTCTGATTCTTTCTTTTAACAACCCAACATATCTTCTGATTCCTGATGTACTAAGTGATGTACTGTCATTTGGTTTTCTGTCTTTGCCTATAATGCTGTTCAAAAGTCATGCTTAGAGTTTCTAATTTGCCATTCATTTTATTTCACTGTGAATACAATACTGAAATAATCACACTGCCAAAATATAGCGTAATGTCCCGTAATGTATAATGATTATTCTAATGGTTCAGGTTTGAAATGGAATAATTTTCCTAGACTAATCACCTCATCAAAGTGTCATAACGGAAACCTCAGGTGGTCTCTGTAGCCTTGAATTCAAAGCATTATACCAATCTAAATCTCACAATTGACCTTCTAATGCATCTGTAGCAGAAGTCTCAACAACCTTCAAGTGAAATAATGTTGCCAATGACTATTCATATATCTCACATCATAACATGAATACAACAAGGTCTCCACAAAGTTTCACTGATGCTCTCCTGAGACTATTGCTGTCACATGAACACCACGTTCGTGTGAGCAAGGAGTGCATGAAAGTGATAAATATAACTGTTCTCCAAGGTTGCACATGAAAATAAGTGTCTTTGCAATGTTTCTTTTTTAAACTAAACAATTACATTCTATGCACATTGAGCAAATACTAAGCTCACCTTGACCTTCAGTTCTTACATTGTAATTGGGGAAAAGCTCAGCTGGCTAATATGATTCCTATCTGTTTTGCCAATGTTTATGTCTGGTTTATTACTTAATTCAGATTTATGTCAGTTAGAATTAGAAATTTCTGTGCTTTGAAGGATGCAGGACTAATGGAGTTTCAGTTCCCAGTCTGGAATGGAAACCTCCTGGTTTACTTCATCATAAATAAAAGAAACCAAAGATTTTCTCCTATCATCTCATGAGAGGAGATGCAATATTTAAGTAGAACACAGATACTGTGAACGGATACATTGAGCTGAAAAGTGCTACATTATCACAGAAATGATATTGTGGGAGTGCTGCTTGAACAAACATAAAGCTTGTTGAGGACAAATGAATTCCTTACAGTGCAGAATGACAGAAAATTGTTGTCTCATTCAAGGCACAAATTTTGAGAAATTTCTCAGGAAATGAAACTCTCCTATAAAACTCAATTCTGCTCAAATTAAAACAAGATACTGACCAAAGGTGGTGCCATTAATCCACCCTGACAAAACTGAGCTCTCCCAAGCCTTCATAGGAGCAATATGGGTATGTTTGCAATGGCAAAGTACTTCAAGTATTAAAATGCTCCACTTCAACTCTGAAACCTGAGAAACCTTGCAAGAGACTATGAAGAAATAAAAGAATAATTTCATCATTGCTCTATATTTGACAAGATATTATCTTTAGCCTTATTACCCAAGGCACAGTAAGAGAAAGTCAGGTTTTTAAAACCGTAAAATCTTTCCCTTTTGCCATTTCTAACTGGTGGTGAAGCATTTGCTATGTATTCACAGTATTAAAATGCAGCAGAATGTGCACTGCTCTCCAGCCTGCCCTTGTGTCTTACTGAGTCTGTCAAAGAAGTACACTGAAATATAGCATTAATATAAGGGGCAAAGCAGAAATAATAACTATTTCTGATAATTCCTGTATAATTCAGCAAAGAAAGTACAACAATAAGATAGCATTTCCAGGGTGGTAAAATAATCTAGACGTTGTTTTTATTGATGGATCATAATAAAGCCACAATTCATATGTGATTTTTATTTAGTTTTATTCCAAAACTATCAAAGGTGAATATATCAGGAAAAGGATGAAGTAAATCTCCTTTTATTCAAATACTGGTGCTTGAAGGCCAGCTTTTCTTACAAGAATGTGAATTTTAAGGCACAAAGAATAGACTTTTTTAAAATGGCAAAGATAAAGAGAGGCTTTAAGAAAATGCCTATTAAATTTCAAGGTTTGCTAAATGGTCTTAACTCTATTTTCTTTATATGCATCTGTTGCCCAGTAAGATCTCAAGCCCTGACTTGGGCTACCAGCAAAGTCTCTTTTACAAGAAAAGATCTGTTTAAAATTTTCATTTAAGGACTTTTGGGCACAGATCTTATTGCAAGGTCAGGGTAAAAGTTTTATATTCCAAGGGAAACCAATATCTTTCTGGTAGTCTCAAAAGACCACATATGGCACTCATGCTGTACAAATAAGGAATATTGAAAACTTATCTTAAAAAATATTTTATTATCTTAATAAAATATCATAACTTTAATACTTAATTTGACTACTTGATTTCTATTTAATCTATTAATGGTTCTTCAACTCTACCCGTAAGGAGTGCCATGTTTTTCTTCTTAATCCCAAACTGTGTTCTCCTTTCTCATGTGTTACAGTCTTCCTTCCTCTCCTCTACTCCCTGCCCAGATGACAATTAAACATTTATTTTCTGAACCTACAAATCCCCACAGCTCCTTGGTGTTTAGTATTAAAGTCCAGGTCCGGCTCAGAATATTTGCACTCTGCTTTTTCTTTTGAGTCTTCGGTTGTGGGGTCTGAGATATACAAATTTATTTTTAATTTCTCTGTGGAGAACATGCCCTCCTTTGATCATATCTCTGAGAGAATTCACAAGATTCTAGGTAGCATCTCCTACTCACAGAAACATCTAATCCATGCTCTCTCAAATGGTGCAGAAACAAGATTTCTCATAAAATAAGTACTTCACTTAATCCTCCTTTAAATGTCCAGCCCCACAATCAGGCCTACATCTCTGGCTTATTTAGCTGTAATTCTGCTTTTCAGCTCTTAGCACCTCATTCCTATATTATGTCAATACTTATTCCTTTGTACCCTGTTGCGTGTTGACTACAGTGAGTGAATATGAACATGAGCAGCTCTCAGTACAGTGGCTATATGTTTTCTTGTATTTGTCAGTGCAAGAAATACATAGCCAACCTTTGCTTCCTAGAAACTGCTGCAGTATAAATAATCTAATATCTTTAGGAATTTGTTTGTTTGGTTATTGGCAGGGGAGAGGAGAATAAGAGCCACAAATAGATGACAGAAAAAGGAGGTTTTTTGAATAATTCATTGACATTTCAGTAAATCAATTTACCATGTTGGCAGCCAGTCCAGTTGCTTGTTCAAGCAAGATTCTTCTACCTACTTTATTTCTAGACATTCATACAGTTATAGTAATTAGTACAGCCACCTCTCTGCAAATTGTTAAGGTTGTGAGGAGACTAGATTCATTACAAAGCAATGGTAGTCTTGATAATTTTATAATCAAATAATTTCTCTCCTCCCTAACCCTACTTCAATGACCATCCTCTACTGAGAGGTCTCTAAAGGTCTGCTGATATCGTCTACTTTGATGAAATTAAGATAATGTGGAGGCTTTTGATCCAAAGATTTCTAGGACATTGGAGGTATCCATGTAAAAAAAATACACTCTTGTCAGACTATCTCTTGTGAAAGACTTGTTTTAATAAATGCATATCTTTAAGCATTTCAGCTGTCTGTGCCTCACTTTCTAAGTTGATATATTTCTACTCTATTAGAGTATCACTGTCTATCTGGAATCATTCAGCTAACACAATTTAAACAGTGCCCTGGTTTGAAAATCCACAGAAACATTCAAACAGGCAGGAAAATTTCTTCTTTGGAAACTATTAACATAAGGCTTTTGGACCAAGAACATTATGAAATGTTCCTACTCTCTCAAATAAAAAAATACAAAACAAACATATAAAATAAAAATAAAGCACTAACTGAACAAAAAAAAAAAACCCTCACAAATCTTCTATACTTTTAAAAGACCTTCTCTTGTGACATTTTCTGTCACTAGAAAAAACCAAACAGCGAGAATAGAGTTTTGTATCACCCAATCTCAAACATGAAAATTTCAGGTGATATTATAGTGTATTTATAGTCCAAGCTATTATGGCTCTCTAGTCACAATACTATTTGTTTAAAAAAGAGATAAAACTCATCAAGGAAAATGCAATGCTTGGAAAACATGTAACAGGCCCTGCTGTTATCACAGGGGTAAAAATTAAAGTAAAACTGCAGCTAACATAGACTTCTGGGAAATAAATCACAGTGTGATGGTAAATCTAATAGAGCTTCTGAATTTATTTGAGCAAGGCGATAAGGTGACTTGATGATGCTGCATATAAACTAAGGCACGTCTGGTAGCTGTTACTGTTGGTCAAGTGTGCACAAGAGAACTGCTGAAGTCATGGTTGGATGCTTTACTTGTGCAGCTGGCCCGGCCTGACCTTGTTACTCAAGGACCACAATACACATAAATAAAGAAAACTTGCAGGTGTCAAAGGGCCTGATCCTCTGAGAGCGGAGACTTGCAGAATCAGACCCTTAGCAGTGGACCTGACTGACTTATGTAGAAGTAGTTCTAAAAATTAACAGGGGAAAGGTACAAACAAGTTTTTGGAAAGAACAGGGATAATTAGGAAGACAGACTGAAAGTCAAATATTCATAACCAAACAAAGAGACAGCAATGAAGTCAGCAAAATCTTACACAACACAAATGTCAACTAAAATTACTATTACCATCCCACTGCGTGTAGGAAGATGCAAGCATACTATATGTAAAAATCATAAGGAGGCACTTCCACAAAAGGTCTAGTATGGAAAATAACTTACTAGAGTAAGTTGCTAAGGCAAAAAAATAGCAATTGCTGGAGAATTAGGACTGAGATATTCATAATGATTAATGATTGACTTCACAATTTGAGAGGAAGGGACTCATTTGATGAAGGCCACAGCTGAGTACTTTCTGATAACCTTGCCCTTTAACATGTAGAAATTTGGACATTCAAAACAGAATCCTGAAAATCTCTATCTCTTCCTCAGAATTATTATTGCTATTGCATGCATTTTTGAGGATTCCGTTAGATAGAAGTAGGACACCATTTCCCCCAGGGGTAAAGGAAATACTCCCCCTTTCCTCCTTTACAGAATAAAGCTGTTTAGACAGACAAAAAGGATATACCGTGTTTTTAAGGATAAGCTGCTATGCCTATTTTGCAATTTTGTTCTAAGGAGGACATACACCTCTTCTCGCAGCTAAGATAACCTTGTCCCCTGTTATAAGGGTGGGAAAGTGCAGCTTTATCTCCAGGGCTCTGCTGAGGCTGTTTGTCTTCCAGACTCCTGCTTTCTCCAACCTGCTGCTGCCATCCTCTGCCCCAGCTGCAGCGACCGGCCACGGAGCCGGAGGCCCTCTCTCAGGTATGTCTGTCTTGAAGTATATGTCATTTGCAAATAAAGACAGACTACACTCCACCCAATTCACTGTGGTTTGTGGTTTTTATTGACTGGATGGCATCTCTCTGTGTGTTTCTTTATCACACTTCATGAGTCACTTTTCAGAGGAATTAAGAAGTGACTATGCCTTTTCACTTACTAGGGGCAGAAACTAATGTGACATTTGCATCATCCAAATTTGGCATCAGGCCCTTGAAAGAGTCTCTGAAGTTCATTTGGGTTCATTTCACCCCAACCCAAGAATGTAATGCATCTGACCTGTTTTATACTTAGAGTGAGATGAATCACTGCCCAGGAACGCCTGTTTTTCTCTGCTAAGTACAAAAGGCATCTACAAAACAAGCTCAGCTCTAAATATCTGTACTATAGATAGCTCAATTTTTTAAATCCCGCATGGGGTCAGAAGGAGAGGCACAATCCGGGTGTGATTTATTCTTGATGGCTTACCTGCTTGAGGAAAAATATTGTGAAAGAAAAGGTATTTCTAGATGGTCTTCATCACTAACAAAGTAACAACAAGGGTCAGCTTTAGGAAGAAGACTTTAGTGTTGTGCCTAAATAGTGCCTAAGACTAAGATAGCCAATTCAAGGAATCGAACTTGTAACACTTATTCAGGCAACTAAACTCCTTGCTATTAGCTGCATAGGACCTAACAACATATTGACATTCACAACAGCCAGCAGGCTCCAAGCTAGGACCCTAATGACCCAGAGGAAATGCCAGGGTGCCCTGAGTCTAAAGCATCCTGCAAGAGATTATTGGCCAATATTGTTGTTGCAACTTAGAGCCTGCTCTAAGAAGGCAAATTTACACAATTTGTGAAGAAGACACAAGAGTTATACACATTTGAGAGCACTTCAGCTGACACCACCAGTACAAAAGGGACCAAAGGCACATAGTCACTGCTGTTATTTGAAAAAAAAAACTGTGGCTAAATGTTAGAAGCAAGAGGAAAATGTAACTCATGGGCTCTGAGAGATGAGGTCTGTAAGACAAGCAGATGTTGTGCTTCTTAACAGTACATAGGACTGTACAGCCTGATAACACTTGGTGTGCATAACCAAAGTGTTCCCTCAGTCTCAGGGGACAGCTTGTCTGAAATTTAATTTACTTAGGAGATTTTCAATGAAGGCCAGTGCTAATGTCAACATGAAACATGAGGGGAGTTTTTTGTGCATGTATATAAAGGCCATGCATTATGCAAAGGCAGACTGGGCTGCGTTAGATCTAGCTGGGCTCTCTGCAAGGCTTGTGTGTAAATGCTGGGACTGGGCATACGGAGATCCATGAAGGAAGGATGATGCCCAGACCTCTTGTAATGGTACTTTTTTACTGCTTTTATACAGCAAATACAGCTTAGTCAGGGGACCTGCGAAAGGGGTGGATTGGCAAAGCTCTGCCACATTATGTCATGCTGTGTTAATGCCCTTCAACAGGAACAGAAATGAGATAACTTTGCTAGCTCATCATTTCTTGGAGAATTGCTATTTGCAGAATGGATGCCTCCCTTACCCTTTACCGCCTGTGTCCCCAGCTGAAACTCAGCCTGATGTTGAGTCCAGACAGCTCCCACATCAGATATGTTGTCCTCAGAAGTAGTAGTTAAGAGAAATTGATGTGAATTTGTAGCAAAACCAGAAAACTAAACTTGTTAGTGCTAGGCCTTATCGTAATGAACAACAGTATCTTGCCTGAAAAAAAAAATCACATTTCCTAAACTTTCATATCTGTGGCAGAAAGAGCTAGAAATAAGTCATGTTTCACACAATGTGATAGAAAATAATTTTAAAATAAAAATAAAAAAAACAAAACAAAGAGCCAGAGGCATGTTACAGTGAAGTCTAGTGACTGTGAAGAAAACAGGGCTTTTTTTAAACAACCCAGTCACTGAAGTGTCTGCTGCCAAAAATACGAATAAAGAAAGCTGTAGAGATGAATAAAAAGACAAATGAAAATAAGAAAAAAATATTGGTAGTTATAATGGGTAACAACAGCACTGCTGGGAAATAAAAAGATTAGGTGACTGGATAGGAGAATTAAGGTACGTATGCCAACCATTAGCAAACTGTCACTTCTTCCAGCTGGGTCAGTCTTTGATTTTGGCAAGTTTCAGCTCACAGAAGTCAACTCAATGACTTAAAGGTAGTGGTAATTTTCCAAACACCTTTTTCACCCTGAAAAGCTACTACTGTGAAACAGTGAATTAGAAGCACAAAATTGTGCTGATAAATGTGTCAGATAACTGTAGAGAAAAGCAATTCCTTCAGGTTGCCCAGGGTCAGCAGATCCCTGCCATGATGTGGAACCCACTTCTGCAGGGACCTTGCACCCAAACACTGGCATCAATTTTTTAATTTACATCGGAAAGTGTAATTCCTGCAATCCCTCTGGCAGTCAGAAACCTTATTTTGAAAAAAGCTGATGGTTGCTACTTTATTGTCCTATCATAAACCTTATGGCAACACAGTGTGTCGTCAACCTAGGGAACAAGATTATGAGGTTTAAAATGTGATTTTTCCATGGTGCTATTTGCTAGTCTATACCAAGCAGTAGCCAATGGAAGATATTGTCTGTATGTTGTTGCTTTTGGAAATAGACATCAGGGTGCCACAGGGGACGGCAGGCAGTGTAGGGACAATCAACTTGTTACCACTGCTACAGGGTAAGTTGCTGAACTTGAAAGTTGTGGAAAGACTCAAATCTTTAGTCCTCAGGCAGTCAAGCCCTCTAAAATGGATGTGTTTCACTGGTGGCCTTGGTGCTTATCCGGCCAAGCATGTGCAAATGGCAGGCCAAGACCCTACTTGAAATATTAATTTTGGTGACTGTTAGAGGTGATGATAAAGCTGTTAATCATGATATGGTGAGGAGGTGGGTGTTAGGAACTGAGAGGAGACGAGTGGTGGTGGACGTGTTCAGGTGACATTGTAAGAGCTCTTTGCCTACCCAAAGAAATCTCCCTGAGAATAATTGTGCTATTTAAGTACCAGCAGTGCTCTCCAAAGGCAGCTAGCAGAGAGAGCAAAACTTGTTCTTGCTCCACTGCAGATGATTTAAGTATTTCACGAATCCACAGTTGCATTTTGAAATATAAATTAACCTTCATCTAAGTGTGCCGAAAGCTTTTACTGAGCCACAGGGTCCTTAGAACTGAAATAAAGAAACATTGTCATATCTGCAATATAAGCTACCATAAAAACAGCATAAGCTTTATTGTGTTAAGAAAATATATAACCCTAGCACAGCTCTTACCGGCAAGCAGCAGGGATTACTTGCATCCAGTGTTTTCTCTCATTAAACATCAAAATGCCTGATTTTGAGGAAATTGCTGTGCATAAAATCATTCACTTTGTAGTACACTTCTTAACTCATCCCGAGTTAAGAAATTTCCTCCTTGAAATTACTGCAATTATGGTGGGGCAATGATATTCTGCTTGTCGCCTATGTGGCTGGTGTTCCCCTATATCTATAATAGGCATCAGGCACGCTGTGATGATCTTGACTTCAAGATGCCAGATTTCCAACTTGCCTCTGGAGCCAGCTGTCATCCTTCTCTGGGAGGACATGTTTTCTAGAAGAGGATCATTAGTTGCAAAATGGAATAGCAGTGATGGATACCTCAATGAGGGTAGCCAAGTGTTGATATACAGACAAACATATCTGTCTCGTGATATGGCTCTTCCATCTCTTTTGGCCCACTCAAATTGGAAAATCAAGAGTTTTGCTTACGGTTCATTGTACTTATTTTTTTACTATATTTTTACTCCACAAAACACATCTACTTTAAAAAATGTTTGTACAAAAATGTTTTTTTTTTTAATGCCAAATTTACTCAGCAAGTTCAAACACCAGCATGTTAAACTGGCTCTTTTTTTGCCGTCTAGTTCATATATACTGGTCTTGTGATGAATTTGGACTCTGAGCCTTGAAAGGCACAAGCTACAGCTCGTCTCCCTGATGGGAGTGATAAACCATTTTGGAACAGCTTACAGGATGACAACCTAAGAGAGACTCCACTCCCTTAATTTCAACCCTTTAAATGTTAGTCAAAATTTGTTGTCTAAGCTTTAGTAGCAGTGGAAACCTCCAGAGGATCATTCTTTAATCTCAAGACAGTTACTTGAAGCGGCTAGTTACTTGAAAACTGAGATGTTTGATGGTTATTGAAATAGTCTGGATGTCTAACTATTAGATGACTGAAGTTCAATTAAGTTATTTAGTCTATTAATGACATAAAAATTGGAATACAATCTAGCTTACATTCCCACAGTCGTATTGACTCACAAATGCATACAAGACCCAAGAAAAGAGTACAATACTTATTTCTGGCACTAAGGAAGTTATAAGTATGAATACACGTCATCTGCTCAAGTTGAATAAACTAGTTCTAATTTTATATAGCCATTTTTTCAGAATATTTTCATACTGCTTTTACAGCAGAAGAACTGCTCTGAATTAAGCGACATTTGCTGCTATTTGTACTGGTCTAAGTAAGCTGCATAATGTGCATAATAATGATAAATCTGGAATGTGCTCTTTGGTTAACCAAAGAAGAAAATTATAGAGTAATGTTAAACATTACAGATAGCACTAACTGGTGACATCATCTGGACAACAGGGACTTAAGAAATAAAGCTTGATGTCATGGCAATAGATCATTTTAACAAATAAATATCACTGAGCTTATTTATACTTTTTTTTTGGCTCAAGTGGTGGAAAACTACTTTATATTCCTATACAGTTCATTGCTCAGTACAATTAATGTAATGGTATTTTTGAACCAGTAAGATCAAGATTAAAATTTGGCAGATCATTTTTAAATTGTGTTCCTAGCTCTCCATAATTTGTATTTCTCTCTCTAACTCTTCATGACTTTGCTTCTTCTCTGGATAACCGGCTGTCCTTGAAAATGTCCTACTTTCCATTCCATGCAGATCAGCCATTTGAGCTGTCCTGTTGTAAGTACATTTCTGCTTATATACCCTCTCCCTTCTGTTGTCCCTTTGTCCAGCATATACACTAAGCTTAGCATCAATGCTTTTATGGTTACTGAAATCAAAGTGAGTAGAATCATTTCTGACTTATTTGTGTAATAAGATGCTGCAAACACATAAAAGAAAACTATTAAGGGTGGGATTAATTTCTCACCTCTATAAACAACTAGAATGCACAGATGTAAATTAGGAGGAGATGAAAGCTGCTGTAGAAGCCTTCTTATTTCTCTTCTGTACCAATAGGTGTTTAGCTGACTAGCTTATATGTAGATGCCTACATTAAACACTTGAAGCAAAGTATTGTGACACCCACTACTTGTTCTTTTTCTCTTCATCTCAGTTGTTGCTTCACTGAATATTTTTTATTAAGAGACAGAGACCATGCACCTCAGAATTCATCCCATTTTATTTTCACCTTTATTTAGTTCAACTTACAGCCCTGCATTTCACTTGGTAGCAAAAAGCAAGAAGACATTTCCTGGAGAAACATTTAAAATAATGTGTCCAACATGTAATGTATGATAATGTCTAATAATGCATAATACTGGTTGTGTAACTTTAGATCAGTTGTCATACATGCCTACATTCATAGACCACACTCTCTTTTATTAGATATTCTTGCAGTAGTTTTGAAGCTTCAAAATATTGTTATCTGGTCATTTTAGATGCCAAATATTTTAACTTAGTAAAGAATGGAAGAAAGTAGTAAACACAGCACACTCATCTGTTCTAGTTCTACCAGTCTTTTCTTAGTTCACCATGATGTGAATTTTATGGGTTAATAAAAAGAGGTCTCACTGTGCTCACATATCTGTTGCTTTTTTTCCTGCTTCCTGACCAATACCCTTGTTTGCTCTGCATTTATTTGAGGAAGTTGTTTTGCTTTGTTTTGAAATCTGGCGCTACTGTGGAACTAATGATTCAATAGTCATTTTGCTGGGCATACGGCTTAATCGGCTGTTTCAGAAACAGGTACAATTAGGTCATTAAAACACTGCAGCATCCTGCTCACTCCTTAACGTGCTTTTGAAAAGTCTCATAGTTGATGTCACATGGCTTGACAGGGTGTGCTCCTGCAACACTGCTCCTCTCAGAGCAGCTCTCTAAGGATCCCTCCTCTCTCCAGCAGTTCTAACTTCTCCTGTTTTTTTTCTTCACTCCCAAGGTATCAATTATTTTTGCTGTGTTGTTGACAGGTTTGAAAGGGTCAAACAGGAAGCCAGATATCAAATAGATGAACAGCACATTATGCACCCAACAGAAACAGCAGAAGAGACACTTTTCATGATGCCATCTGCTAGTTTCTCGCATAAAGCCCTTACCACGGTGATTGTTGATATAGAAGTGCTGAGATAGTCATTAAGTCTGGAATCCCTTTTCCAGGGATAATGTTATTATACAAGTATTGCTAATTGCTTACGATTGGTATTATACACAGTAATAAGGTTACAGTAGTTATTTGCTGCATTGTTAACTGTGAATGTGAAAAAGAAATATATATATTTATATATGCACTGTTCAAATATCTGGTGAGTCAAAATGATATCTCAAAGGTTATAATTTCTGTAGAGATGGCCTCTCCCATTTATGAAGTCTTTTTGTTTCATAGATTCTCATTATATATTTCAGGGAATACATTACCCAGTAGCAGACTTTTATACATTATTTTGATTGTAGAAAATGGTGTGGTTTTTTTTTTTAAAAAAGAAGTATCCTAGTTGTGACTTTGTACTTCTTTCTCCCAGAAGCCACAAAACAATCAAGTCATTTATAAGATGATTTATAAGTTTTAAAGTTTTAAGAAAAAAATGGGTAGACCATACGTGTTAGTACCAGGAAAAATAAGATGAATCACTTAACAAGTTGCTTAGACAAAGATCAACCTAAAAATTCACCTGAGTGAATGCAAACAAGTGTCTGACAGCATACAGGAGCTGTACTGTCATTTTGGACAAGTAGATACATTTTCTTAGTGCACTGCAGAGAATGAATTATCCAGTTGCAGCCCTCCAAAGACTGAATTTGAGAGCTGAGGCATTAATTACAGTCATCACAGACAAATGACAGTACCCTTCTCCTTCTGTGAGATGACAAAGTTGAAACAAAAGATGGGTCTAGCATATCCACTGAAAAGTCACCATTTGTTGAGCTTTTTAAGCCTGAGGCTTTCTGGACACATCTAAATTACTCAGATCTGACACACTGATTTCACATTTGAGAATTCACCAAGTTATCATCTTCACTCCATGTGACAAACAGAAGTCAGGTAGCAAGTGTCACTGAGAGTCTGTGAAGAGAAAGAAATGAAGGTAGTCAGGGCTTTTTGGCAGGCTACCAACTTGAGATCTAAAGGGCAAATAAGCATGCTGATTAAACCTCTCTTCTTACAAAGATAAGAATATACTGCAATTAACTGGGAGGGTTTTTTCTACGGTTCACTTGGCAAGAGTCTAACTGAGTTGAAAGTGTTATCCTCATACATGCAAAACTTTAAAGAAAAGCTGGTTGCTTGTTTTGGGCAAGACAGGTAAATACCCAAGAGAACATAATCATTTTAGTTGGCAATTCAAAATATGACTGCTTTAACACTTCAGTAGATACATTTAAGTCTATAATTAACGAAAGTAATGCGCTGCACAGAAAAATGTAGATTTGGGCTGAAAGAGAGCAGAATTAGTTTGGGAAAAAAGAAGAACATGTTTGCTAAAAGTTTCTGTAACAAAACTGAGTCTCTGAACATCTTGCATAAAATATCTGATTCCTTTGAAGAACAATGCATATTTCTGGAAGGCAATGGAAAGAAAATTCTGCTGCACTAACCAAAAGCAGAAGAATATTCATGAGAAACCTTCTGACCTCAGACCAGGTCTCCTCCCAGTCTACTAGAATTCTTCTTTATATAACCTTTCTGCCACATCCTGTCTTCTGAACTGCAGTCTGCTGCTTCTGGCTTTGCTATAGCAAAAAGCCATGCGACATTTCCTGATTCATCTCCAGGCTCCATACGTCACCGAACAATAAATCCCAGTCAGCAATAATTTCAGATGTTGGAATACTCTCATCTGTTGGCAAAGACAGACTTGACTGGTAACATCTCACTGTCCCAAAGTACACATTTAGTATACATAAGCAGACCTAGGCTAATATTTGCTGTCTAAGCACTGCATTTCCTGAAATGTGGATGGAGAAACCATCCACAACTTCGGCCATGGAATATTTCACACCCCGAGACTGTTCACCACAATCAGGTTTTTAGCTAATAGACATATTTCTAAGGGGATTTATCTGACTCTTTCCCAGCTGCCTGCCACTGAAGCTATGTCCAGCACAATTCTTTGGGATTCATTGAGTACTGAAATATCATCCGATGTTGCATTATGTGAGCAGTTTGTGTTGAAGTCTTGTCTAAAGTGCTTGAACTCATATTAAGGCATGTGTAAAACGTAATTATGGTAAAACATTGCATAACTGTGTGATGTGCATGCTTAAAATAGTTCTCTTGTTAACATAGGAATGGTTTTTCCACATTTCATAATCTGAAAGAACCCCACTCCCTTTAGTGTGCCTACCGGAAGACATATGGGAATTCTATATATAGTATGGACATGGAGACAGCTTAGCTGAGGCCTGATTCAAGCCCTGATGAAGTGAACAGGAGTCTTTCCCTTGTTCTTTTCTTTAAAACAGATTTTTAATCAGATCTTTCCTTCATCCACAGCAGTAGCCTCAGTCTTGTTCCCTTGGTATTCACTGGACATTATCCTTAATTCAGCTAGGGATATAAACTAGTTCTGTTTTACAAACTATGCTTAAATATATTCATTTCTTTCATCCTGTGTCCTACTTTATGTAATTATTTATTCAACTAAATAGCTCATCCTCTTCACAGTCTCCCTTGTACCTTTCTTTACCTTCCCTAGACCTTACACTGCCTCCTGGAGGAGCAACCCTGCATGAAAGTATGGGAAGTAACAAAATGTTAGATTTGTCCTCACACTCATGCAGGCATTCAGAGACACGTGCTACAGAAAGGAAGAAAAACAGTTTCATGAACACTGTTAGCAGGATATGCTACGTTTTTTTCTAACTTAAAGAGCAGAGTAGCTGACAAAGATTTTTTTTAAAATTGAATTTAAAAAAGTTTGTATTCACTGTTCCCTGGACAAAAAGCTCTGAAAAAAACTACGTATATAAACCTTTCACAGAGAAAGATGTCCAGTTTGGAGCTTTTCTTTCAAAAATGAGATTTTTTTCTTGTTCTGATTGTTGTTGGATAGTCCAAAGAAACAACTACATCAAGTTCGCCGGTGGGGTAGCTGGGTTTTGACTTAATCCATCAGACAGTGACTATTTTTGCTTTCTTCTTTCCAACTGAATAACGAATATCACTGCTCAGCAATTACTGTTTATTCAGCAAGACAAATGTCTTTCCTTTGAACAGCCTTGCAGGATAAGAAAAAACATCCCCTGTTCTGTAATCCTGTGCAAAGTTTCCGTGAGAGACACAACTGCCTCCACACTGCTTTGTGATGGGCCGGGAATGATTCTCTCTCACTATTCACTGAAACAGCCCTTGTTCTGGAAGCCCTGAAAAGTATTGCTTTCCGGCCCTAATGTGGCTTCCCTTCTTGGGTCATAGCCACAGGAGAGTTTGCAGCATGAATGCAACAACAAGAGGAACACTTTTTAAATGAGAAAATACATACGCAAATGTTAATCACAGTATTGGATTAAATAACAAGATGAATTGCGGATTAAAAACCAATTGCAGTTGTTTGCATTCAGCCAAGCCAGATTTACTCATCTGCTTTCTCATTTTTTGGCCATTTTAGAGTAAGACATGCCATAATCTGGTAACAAAAAGCAAAATTACTAAGTATGAGGAACCCAACAACAATAATAACAATAATTTTTATTTTAGTTTGGAGATAGTTCAATAAGAAAAAGAAATGATAAAGTGCAGAATTACAGTTTTTCAATTAAGAGAGGAACTGTTTTATTATTAGGGTTAAATATAATAAAAGTGGTTTTGAAATTCCACTATTGACATAACTAAACATACTTCAACAAAACTGAACCTTAAGTTGTATAATTACGAAATTTAAATGCATTTGCCTTTGCTTTTTCAGCAAGATCCCTGACAGGTCTTTGTAGGAGAAAAATCTGGAAGGCTTTAACTTTTTGCCTGTAGAAGAAAGTGTGCATTTTCCCCTCATTTAGTAGGGGTGAGGGATCACAGAACTCCTGTGCTGTGTATCCATCTCAGGGGCAGGAGAGGCATAAAAGCGGTGTCACAGGAATGAGTTTTCTGAGGTTCAGCTAGACTCTTTCTGCAGATTTGTTACTTCTCCTGTGGTTGTGCTAAAATATTTAAAGCTGTAAAAAGAAACTTCTAAAGCCATTCCTCATGCTTTTGGCACAAGATGAATGGTTTACTCAACTAAAATAATAATGCATAACAGACTTCTGGGGCCCAAGGAAGTCAAATAAAGATCCCTGGTATTAAAGCAAGAAACTTGCCATATTCAATAATGCAAAGGGTGAAATTCTGTCTTCATTAAGAGCACATTGATTTCAAAGGAGTTATTATTTCAAGTAGAGGTAAAAACAAACACCCTGTAATATCTGTTGCTATACCTTAAAAATCATACATTACCTGGTATTCATTCTGTCATGGGAAATGCAAAGTGTATTCAGGTCTTTTCATCAATATACCAGTCACCAAATGAGTAGGAGTAATCCTAAAAAATCAGTTGCTATCAATCAGACATGAAAACACTATAATCGGATAACAAGATAAATTGGTGCTTCTTCATGACATACCACTGTTATTTCTCATGCTGAATGTTTTCAAGAATATACAAATTTAACAAAGGTAAGAGGTTTTGCCATGGAAAATTGAAGGACAAAGGATAAAATATATTGCTGTCTTATCAGAAACTGCTGTACACAATTTTTTTTTATTTTCTAAAAATTTGTATAATAGAGAAAATAAACTTGATTAAATGTTTGAAATCAGAATATTTCCTAAGATTTGAGACATATGGTTCTGTCTGTTACTGTGTTACTAACACAGTAACATTCTGTAGATAATTTTACATGGAGATATTTAACAAAGTAAAATCTACGTTTGTAGATCAGCTTCTTTCCCTCAAGATTTGTAGACATGCAAAACCACATTAAATGTATGGCTTGAACTTTAGAGCCATCCAGAAATTATGAAATAATTTTTCAATTCCTTCATCATTCCACAATTCCTCTTTTTCTTCCATTCATTATGTAAAACACAGGAATGTAGTTTCTAATGTTTTGTTTCTGAACAGCTGTGTAAAAAAGTAGCTGCAGAGCTGAGAATGCATCTGCATCCAGGGGCTGGGAAAGGAGTTATACTCCATAGTCTTTTGTAGATATTTTAGACTTTGAAAAAATCAACTTTTCATTTTTTCAGTTGGTTAAATTCAGTATAGGATACCATCTCACCTTTTCCTTCAGAGCTGTAGTATGCTAACTAATATTATATAGACATTACGCCCCTAAGGTTCCAAGTTTTTGAGAAGACTCAATACCATGGTACCAAATAAGATAACTCTTATAAATAATACATGTAAAGGGAATGCCACAAGTAATTTTAGCTCAGCATTCTTGGGGAATTCACTAGGCTACATATTGCAAAGCATAGCTGCTCCCAGTTTATAAAATGTCCTGAAGTTCTTTCTGGTCAACCTTTTGCTCCCTTTAGGGTAGAAGGACACAAAAAAAATCTGGAGGAATATCAGTACTTAATCACCACCTCTTGCATACATAATCAACAGTGTATGCTGAAGTGCCTGTGTGATCCTCCATATGCAACCCCAGAGATAAAGCACAAAAAAAAGTGGTACTCCCAGGGCAGAAGCCTTGCCCTTTGCATTTGTCCAGAGCCAGAGGCAAGCATATTCCCGGCACAAAGAGGAGCAGAGAATCAGGTTCCTCTGTGTCCCTCAGAGAGATGCTCAGAAACGATGGGCTCAGCCATCAGGGAGGTATTCTTCTTCCAGAGCGTGTCTTGCTTTACAGGGCCCCACACTTATGGGGCACAGCATACTCCCAGGTGCCAGATTTTCTGCACCTAGGTGAGTAGGACATTGCCAGGACAGCTATTGCCAATGCACAGAAATAGCCTAGGATAAGTAATTTCATACACGCTATCATAGAATCATAGAATGGTTAGAGTTGGAAGGGACCCTAAAGAACGTCTAGTTTAACCCCCCCTGCCGTGAGCAGGGACACCTCCCACTAGAACAGATTTCTCAAAGCCCCATCCAACCTGGCCTTGAAAACCCCCAGGCTTGAGCATCCACAGCTTCTCTGGGCAACCGGTTCCAGTGTCTTGCCACTCTCACAGTAAAAGATTTCTTCTTAATATCTAATCTAAATCTACCCTCTTCCAGTTTAAAACCGTTACCCCTCGTCCTATCACTACACTCCCTGATAACGAGTCCCTCTCCATCTTTCATGTAAGCCCCCTTTAGGTACCAGAATGTTGTTATAAGGTCTCCCAGGAGCCTTCTCTTCTCCAGGCAGAACAACCCCAACTCTCCCAGCCTGTCTTTGTAAGAGAGGTGCTCCAGCCCTCTGATCATCTTCTTGGGCCTCCTCTGGACTCACTCAACAGGTCCATGTCCTTCTTTAGTTGGTGGCCCAAAGCTAGACTCAGGTGGGGTCTCACAAGAGCAAAGTATAGGGGCAGAATCACATCCCTCAACCTGCTGGCCATACTTCTTTTGATGCAGTCCAGGATACGTTTGGCTTTCTGGGCTGTGAGTGCACATTGCTGGCTCATGTTGAGCTTCTCAGTCATGAACACTCCCAAGTCCTTCTTGGCAGGACTGCTCTCAATCCATTCTCTATCCATCCTGTATATGTGCTTGGGATTGCCCTGACCTATGTGCAGGACCTTGCACTTGGCCTGGTTGAACTTCATAAAGTTCACACAGAGCCACCTCTCAAGCCTGTCCAGGTCCCTCTGGATGATATCCCTCCAGCATGTTGACCACTCCACACAACTTGGTGTCATTGGCAAACTTGCTGAGGGTGCAGTCAATCCCAATGTCTATGTCACCAACAAAGATGTTAAGCAACACTGATCCTAATACAAACCCCTCAGGAATGCCATTAGTCACTGGTCTCCACTTGGTCATTGAGTCATTTACTGCAACTGTTTGAGTGTGGCCATCCAGCCAATTCCTTATTCATCAAGTGGTACATCCATCAAATCCATGTCTCCCCAATTTAGAGACAAGGATGTCTTGTGGAACAGGGTCAAATGTTTTGCACAAGTCCAGGTAGATGATACCAGTTGCTCTTCCCTTACCCACTGACACTGAAACCCCATCAAAGAAGGCCACCGAATTTGTCAGATGTGATTTGCCTTTACTGAAATATATGCAGAAATATATATGCAGAAATATATAATATGCAGAAATAGCCCAGGACGACCAAGCTGAGTGTGGCAGGTGGGACACATGCCAAGGAAGGATTATGTGGGATCCACTTGCTTTAGGGCCAGCCTCACCACTTGGGACAAGTCAACACAGCACAGAACTCTGTCTACCATTGCATCAAAGGAAAATAAGTTTAAAGGAGGTCTCACTAAGTCATTCAGTCCCCTGTCCAAACCGAACCCAGGTTCAACTCTAGCTATGTGCACGGTTTTGCTCTAGACATGCTGTGGAGAAGGGCTGCTTCAGTATCTTTTTTTCTTTCCTCCCTTTACTTATGGTTGTCTCACGCATCAGTTCTCTTTGTGGTTCCTGGCTTGTGTTGCAGAAAGAAGGCTGCCCAGCAACAACCCGTGCAGTCTTCTTTAATGTGTGCATATTGTCAGCTTCACGCTTTATTCAAATATCCAGCAAAGAAGAAGATGAGAGAAAACACAGCCTGCAATGGTTCTCACAGATTATGTAACGTCTGCTCTATAATCAGTGGAAAATAATTTGTCTGCCTCATCAACGACATTACTCACATTTATGTAGAAAAATAAACTGCATGAAAAATGAGTTTCAACCTCAGCAACAGATCCTCACTTCTATTTACAATAGAGCAGAACTGGAAATGGAAGAGGTGTAGCTGCCTACAGTATAAAGGCATTTCCGAAGGCAGGAATGTGTGTTGCATTCCTGAGCATGACCTGAATTCCCCTGGCACAGTGAGACCTGCTGGAGAAGACTGCAGAGAGAGAGAGCTCTTCTTGACATAAAGCATAGGCCACTGTGAACCAAATAGAAAGAAACTTTGCTGTAATGAAAAATGAATGGTGCTATATAATATATTTAAAAAACTGTGGTAGTTTATGACCTGATAATCAAAGTTACACAAGGAGGTATGTGCTTTATGAAGTGCTCTTTTCCACTGTGTTCCCCCACACTGAGCTCCAAGAGGCAGGCAGCAATGTGGCAGGTGGGGCCATACATTTGTTTTATGTTTTACTTGGGGGTAAAGGAAATGAAAACTCTCTTTAAATTCTTGAAATATTTACATCTTAAGAAAATCACTCTGAAGGAGGTCTTCTTTTTATGTGCAATACAAAAATAACGCCTTTGCATAGAACTCTACCATGACCTATAAAAAACCCACAATGACATTTTGCGGTCAGTATTGTATAACTTTTTTAAAAGTTTCTTGCTCTGTTAAAGTTAGAAATTTTGTTAAATGTTTTGGGAAGCTCAAAACCTTCCTTGGACTCAGGGGTAAGGCATTAAATCTGTTGGAAGGAAACAAAATGGAGCAGAGAACCTATCTGAAGAATAACGTAGTGATGCACATCTGATTTAAAGGAATTAACGGTGAGTGCTAATATATGATTTTAAAGCCACTCACATTCTATTATATTGGGGAAGATTGCTACATTCCAAACAGGACAATCAAAAAGATGTTCACCGTCATTTGCCAGTACCAAATTCTTGCTCATTTCTCTAGAATAAGAGTTATCTAATCACATATTCATTGTTTTCTTTTCCTTCTGTATGAAAATCAGAAGCTTATAAAGACATTTCATGTCTCTGACATTTTGGGGCATTTTTCCCACTGATATTTTGGTAGAGATGTAAAATGGAACTTAATCCATTATTGTACCTTACTGTCAGATTAAATAATAATGCAAAATGTGTCTGCTGTTCATTTATCAGTATTTCAAATCAGCTAAGTTAATGGATAAGTAATGGCTTTTTTATCATTCAGCGAACATTTGCGCAGATGTAGCTCACTCAGAGGACAAAACTAGAAACTGTTTGCAAATTTTTATACGCAATTCTTTATACTGACTAGTATTTACCAAGTCACCCTGACAACTAAAGTACACTTTTATTTTTGATCAGACTGGTTGTGGGGCTGTCCTGTTCATCTTGTTACAGCAGAGATAGTTTGGTAGAGATATCTAGTTGTCACCAAGTTCGTTGTAGCTTAACTATCGTGTTAGCTTTCCGTTAAATTGCTGCCAGACTTTTAGGCAAATGGCAGTTTAGCACCAAATCTAAAAAATTTATGAGCATATTTTGAGTAAATAATTCAAATATGTGTACATTAGTAAAAGATTTTTCCATTGATTTCAATAGATTTTGGATCAGGACATCTCACAGAAAATTCTGAGTTCCAATGTCTTTTTAATTCTACAGTTATTGCTGACTTTGCAAAAGCTACATCTTTCCCAACACTATCTGATGTCTTAAAATCAAGAAAATTCTTTAACAAAATTTCTCATTGTTTCATATACAGAAACATAAAGGTTTGGAATTTGTCTACATGCTTATTATTCAATTTTGCACCTTACTGAAATCTTTTGACATGAAAAAGCTTCATAAAGAATAAATCTTTCCTTGATCAGTCCCAAGCATATGCATGTAAGGTGTTCTTCCTCTTTTCCCATAAAATGAGATTTCAAGCATAGTGATACATAGCTCCTACACAGTGTTGGATATTCCCTCTACTCTGCTAGAAATGATAAATGAGGGGGTGAAAAAAGGTTCTGACAAACTTTTAACTTGTATTTTTATTTTTACCTAGTATAAACATAGTAGTCCCTTTCCTGATGTGAAGAAGTCATTTCATAGTACACATAATCTGTAGCTTCTCTCAGCCTGGTCTGTGACAATCACACTGGAACAAAGTGATTCTGATTGAGAGTGAACATTTTAGATAACAGGAAAATTATATTTTCAGTATTTCTTTCTGTCATCATACTTATTCATCCTAAGTTGAATCCTGTTCTGTTGGTTTCTTCAACACCTGTGACCTGAGAGCATTCAAGGGAGTGTCTGTAACAGGTTGGCAGGTATTTTCATCCTACAGTGGCTACCACTGAAAAGTGAGTGCATCATTCCTATCACTATCATTATCAGGCTGCAACTGTCCATAAGCAAGGGCATGAATTATAAAGCATTTCTCTAAAAATGTTGAGTGTGCTTGTCATCAGAGGTGGCTTGCTGGCAAGGCTGACTTCCCCCTTGCTGGTGAAGGAACTTTACAAATTCCACATGGTGTGCCATGGAGAGCAGCAGGTCAGCATCCCACAGAGGTTTCCTGCCCTGAGTAAAGGGTAGGAAACTTCCCTACATCTCCATTTCTAGATGGCACTTGAAAATTTCAGCTTGACAATCCATGTGCTCCATGCCCTGGTGAAGATTTTGCAGGAACAGGAGGAAGGGATGTATTTTCTTGATGAATCAGCACCCTTATTTCCTAAAAATACTGTTTTCTTTTGTGATCCATGGGCCAATTTTACTCCTTAACAAAGGAGTCTGAGAGCTTGCTGATCATCCAATGTCCATCACTGTTAGCCCTCTCTTTGTTTCAATCTGGCAAAAACCTGCATACTTCTGGATGAAATTAGAACCAGTTAACATCCTGTAATTGCCTTGGATGCAAGTTATCAAATTTTACATCAACGCTTTTAGTAAATTTTTGTAGTGTTTGTAACTTTTGTCGCCCTTCACATTCCAAGGAGGGAACATGTGATTATGCTGATGACAAAAATTTTAATTAACTGTTATTCTCCACTGGCATAGGTAATGCTGGTGAAATCTGCATATTAAAAAAAAAACAACAAACCAACAACAACAAAAAATGACACAAGAAACACAGTACAATGGTCTATTGGTCTATGGTCTTGCATATTTGTCTTATCTTCAAAGGAAGCAAGCAAAAGGGCAGAGTTCTGTCATTTTGCTATATATTCCTCTGTAAGGGTTTCTTGCATCTTTCATTTTTTTAAATTATCCTATTGAACTTTCAGAGCTTTTCAATTAGCTAATATATCCTGTAATAACGAATACTGTGGAAGGTAAAATAGTTTTTATTGAAGACTTTTTCTCCCTTAAAAAGTAAGAAGTAAGTATACAAAGGCTAGGTCAAGATTACTGGCATAAGTGAGGACAGGTTTCAGTGTAGCATAACTGATTTAGTTCCCTTGCCCCAAGAGTTCTGCTGATGCTGTAGATGCAGTAAACTCCAATTTGAATAGATCCATATGGATAAGAGCTCAGCCTAAAGATAAGTAGGACAGTTATCTAAATATTGTTTCATAAGTTTTATTAAGTTAATGAAAAAGAATTAGTGTTTAAATCACAAAATAAGTTTTTACAATGTAGAAGTGTTAATAATTGCCATAGGTAAATTATGGTACATGGGTGATTGTCCTTGACAAGAAAGATGACTGGTTTTACTTGATTTGGTAGCTGGAAAATAAACCTGTAATGTGTCATAATATGAGGTTTGAGTATCTTAAGAGTGTAGTGATAAGAGGAGAGGTAATGGTTTTAAACCGGAAGAGGGTAGATTTAAATTAGTTACTAAGAAATTTTTTACCCCGAGGGTGGTGAGGCTCTGGAACAGGTTGCCCAGAGAAGCGGTGGATTCCCCATCCCTGGATGTCTTCAAGGCCAAGTTGGATGGGGCTTTGAATAACCTGGTCTAGTGGAAGATGTCCCTGCCCATGGCAGGGGGGTTGGAATTAAATGATCTTTAAGGTCCCTTCCAACTCTAACTAACTCTAACCAAAAAATAATGTTGCTTTAACAACTACAGCTTATAATTTATTGCCTGAACCATTATAGTCTAAATGTATGTCTTTGAACCAGGTTAGTACTGTCCTGATAGCATGGTAACTGTAAATGGTACTTTGTTTTAAATGCAGATGTAGCTACAATGAACCAATAAAACATAGAACTCTGACTCATTGTGGGGATCACATCTATAATATATAATTTGCTAATGGGCACGTACATTATATGCCTTGAAAATAGAAGAAGTTCTAAAGAGAAATTTTTGAAGCCATTCTTACCCTCAGACATCTACAGTTCAACTTGTTTTTGTCATGTCAAGATTTTGAACATGAAAGGGCTTATAAGTTCTGTTATCTCCAGTGGCAATTTCTAGCAATGAAAACAATGAAATTGCCACTGGGGACAAGAAGACTCTATTGTACTAACAAAATACTTTGTAGTAAGTTTTATGACAGTATTTAACAGGAATCAACTATGAAGCCTGAAAAAGGAAATTAAAATTAGACATATCCATGATGGCCTAAGAGCACAGACAGTAAAATATTTCTAGGTAGAGATAACATCTTTTGTTAGACAGATTGGTATGGCTGAAAAATTTAACAAACTTACAGGCACATATATTTTCCAAACTGATGATGATTTTATGTGCCCAAAGTCTTGACTGACATTTCCAAACATACAAATCTAGTCTTGCTTAAAAGCTAGCCTCATTTTTACTAAACAGTTGTGGCACCTTAAGTCTTTATGGAGTTAAGTACTGAAAGCTTTAACTTGCTTGCCAGGATTTGGTCTAGCTGGTGATTAACAAATATGGAACAGATATTGCACTAGTTGGAAATTCGGATTTGTCCCTGCATATTTATTCATGAAAGCTAATAAATAAGTAGTAGAGATTATAGATTAATCAGACAATATATAAAGTAATTGTGTATAGATGCTCATGACTAAGTCACATTGTCATCAAAGATAAAAATTAGAAGTAAACAGAAAATAAGAGAGAAAAGAGAACATTTTTCCCCCAAGTTGTGTGACTGTCATTGAAAATGCATGAGACTTACATTCCTTACTCCCATTTATGCTTTTGAGCATGTCTGCTAAACATTGTTCTTTGTTTCTCAGGCAGGACTTTCAAACTGACACGCGATTAATATGTAGCTATGTTAACTTAACAAAAGCACATTTTCACAACAGTTAATATGAACAAGAAATTATGAAACCCATAGCATTACATACATTTGCATTAATTATGTTAATATGATTTAAATATTTTTATCATCATTATCAGGTTCTCTTTCAGTAGGTGGCATGAGATTATTTTTTTACCTCACTGCATGCACTAATAAGTGAGGTACGTTGAAGGAAGTCTAGTGTGACTAACTTAAAACTTTGGTACAGAAAAAGAAGATAAAGTTTGGATAAATTACCTGTGGATATGTTTGTTTTCTCAATTGCGTTTAGAGAGACCATGGGATAAGTGTAGATGTCTCATACTTGCAGTGCTGAAGTTAGATAAAAGGAGTCCCAAGGGACTTAGGCAAAGAGTTACATCTTATCTTTCAATAGCTTAGACTAATCTCATGTTGAATGGCTGGCTTTCAAACATAAAGATTTTCTCAGGATGTCTCTTGGACAAATTGTTTCCATCTCTTATAAAGAGGATGAAATTCAGCCCATGCAACAATGCTGGCAAGACCCTCCAAAAAGCACCTCATTACTCTCCTTGGGTGTATTACAGAACTAAGACCTCAAATAAATCAAGACAAATGTTGAAGGAAGATTTACATCAGGAAAAAGACATTATGATTATAGAATCTGTCTGCAGACAGAAAATATAATTGTATCTTTTGGAAACCTAACAGGGTTTCTTATTTTTTGCTGTATTTAGAATTTGCTCATAATGGGAAAAAATATGCATATACATATGTACTAATGAACTGCATATTAAGAAAACAAAATTGAGTAATGTTGCATAATATTAGTGTAACTTTTTTGCTAGTTTTGTAAACTATGAAAGAATGAGCACCATACATTCATATAATTTGTTTCATAACTGTTGTATCTGCTTGATTTTACTGGTTTCACATGCAAAGTTATTTTTTTTCCTATGGTCCTACCAAGATGTAGTTCTTGCAACACACCAAGCTTTATATTTAAAGAGCAGTGTTTGGAAATGCTAAATTAAAGATTGATGACACAATTGGAATACATGCCCCTTGCCCATAAGCACTTTGGCAGTCTTTACCTGAACACATTTTATCTTTTTTCCAGAGATCCTTTGCCTCATTCAATGAACGGAATGGATAGTAATTCCAATTAGCAAGCAGTAACCCATTTTTGTTTGGTTTGTTTCGTTGTAGTTGTTTTCTGTTGTTCGGTGAGTGTATCCCATCTGCATGATCAGCAAGTTTGACAGCAGAGGATTACCAATCAGGCTCAAATCTACCCTAAGAGATTAACTGTTCAGTTCACAAATTGTTTAGTTTACCATTTTTTGTTTCCTTGTTCTATTGTACATCTGTTTTCAGGATAAAATAATATTTTAAAATACATCCAGTTAAGAATCAAAAGACTGGATGACTGTCTTTCAACTTCATTTCAGGTCTCTTCATAAACCCTTTCAGTTTCCTTTACCTCTGGTTACTGAAGAGAAATCTATTAATAGACTCCTTGTGAACTATGTAGCTCTTAAAAAAGTACCACAACTATCTGTTAATGTACAGGGGAGAATAAATACATTAATAATGCTACTTCATGTTCATATTGCAGAAGACATTCGTAAAGGGCTTCAGAGAACAAACAGTGAGTAATATCATTTTATTTTAGTCCAAAAAATCTCACAATAAGGACTAAATATATAGTAAATGCACAGTTTTTCTTTTAATGTTTTGGTGGTAGTGGTCAGAACCCTTCCAAAATTAGTCATTCTTAAGCATATGCCCTTTTTGTCTTCGTGTACAGAATTCCCTGGCAACAGTGATTATGAATCTAACAAACCATCCAACATACCATCATTAGTCCAAAGAAGACAATAGGTGAAAAAAAATACTACTTTTGATTTTTGTGTGCCTGTGTATTTATATATCTTAAATCATTATTTACATACAATAACTCCCTACTTGTTGAGATTGGGAGACATAGGCTAAATAAATTCCATATAATGACGAAAGATTCATTTCATGCTGTCTAAACAAAATTTATCAATCCAGCCCTTCTATGTAAGTGAACAATTTAAAATCTATGCCTGTGGCACAGAATTGCCAACCCTGGGCCATGTGTCACAAATATTGTCTTGATGCCTGCCTTGCTTTCAATAATTAATGATGCCTCACAACTTGCCACACTAAAAAGAGACTCTTTGTTTATGTTTTATCTCCCTCTTCTTCCTTCCAGCTTATTCAGGACATGCTAGAAATATTTAGGACTCCCAAAGGGTTTTATCGCAAACAAGAAACGAGTCTACAAAGCTCTCAGTGCTGAAGAAGTTACAGTAGTTTCACTGATAACACTACAAAACAATATATAATAAGTAGTGTATGGTCATTCCTTCAGGCCTCTAAGTATAAAGACAGAAATTAGAAGATAACTAGTTGAAGATAACTTTAAGATTATCTTTCTCCTCTAGAGCAAAAAGATAGGATTAGCTATTAGGAAAAAAAAGAAAGCTATCATCTTGCAGACCTTGGCAAAAAAAAAAATCTAGCATGCACTCTTTTCTTTGTCCTTAGGCAATAATGTGTTCAACACAAACCACAATTTTTACTTTCCAACCTCTAACACAGTCTCCCAGCAGCAGAGCTGCTGCCCCCTCAGCTAAAGCAACACAGGACCACAAAGGCAGGGCGACAGAGGAGCCTGCCTTGGTACGACCACGAATAACACCAAAAAAATGAACATGTGAAATGGAGGTTTTTGCCAAGGGCCAGTCTGATTACCACAACAGAGATAAGTCATTTTGCTGGAGTCTTCTAAAAGGAGCCAAGGAAAAAATGGTGAGCATGCAATAGACAGTGAAGAGACACTATGAAGAACAAGATAAAGCATTTTTGCAGGTCTGTCAGAACCAGCTTTCCAAAGCTATTGATCATGAACCAATGTCAGCAATTCAAGTGATGTGTATAGACCATGACCATGGCAATAACGTAGGAAGTGGCATGTGAAAATATTTAAAAAGAAAACGTCACTTGCAGTTTTGCATAAAACAATTTATATCACACAAGCAATTTGCTAAAAATGATCACATTAGAGTTATTTTTACAGAGAATTTAAACACAGCTTCTAATACAAATGAATCCTCACTCTCCCACTTCTGGAATTCCTCTTCCTGATGATATGAAATAGTCTGAGCAGAGATTTATTTGAACAAGGTAAAGACTATGCCCAATTTACAGGGAAGTGTCTAGTCACATTCAGGTCCTAGGTGGTTTTATAAAAATTGATGGTAAAGAGAAGTTTTTCCATAGTACAACCAATATTATTTTATTGCCATTTTGACATGAGAGTTCAGTTCTCTGGTAGACCTTGCTCAACATTAGGCAATCAGACCATTTAAGAAGTAACCAGACCCATAATTTCTATCTAGAAGGAAAGCCCCAGCAAACCTGAGTGATACTAATACCAAAGAAGGTATTAACAATGTGCACTTTGAGACAAGGTTCCCAAAGATGTTACTGTGGAGGAGCTCAGAAAACATTTGGATTGTTTTGGATGCCAGACTGCCAAATTGCCCTGGAAAGCTGTACTTAAGTGGACATATGGCTGGAAAACATATTCAGAGACTAAATAAATAAAGGAGAAATGCTATGTTCCACACACAGTACGCTGGGTTACAGGTTTTTCTACTCTTTTGGTTGGGTTTTATGATTCAGAAATACATGCTCACCAGGTCCCTGATGCATCTTGTTCTTCCCAGTGCTTCCGATCTTTTGTACAATTGAGTCTGTTCCTACACAGCAGTAACATGCCCTGATAAGAATTGATCTTGAGGACAAAACTACTATTGCTGAGACATTGTTACTATGTTATATTGCACCTCTGGGGTTTTGCTTGACATTGACTCAGGCTCCTTGGACTGACCCCCCTGGCCGGTGGCATGCGTTATGCATGCTCTTAGGATATGCCTTCTTTCATGCTGAAGGGTCCTAGGGAACTAAGACTGCTCCACAATGTAACCTAAAGTGCTGTGAATGGAGAAAACAGGGAGATTCACTTCAAAAACAACATTCCTGATCTGAACTAAAATACTGATGTGAGTGCACCCTTTGAGGATGCATCTTCAGGTTCCTTCAGATGATGTGTTTCTGAGGATGTAAGACAAGCAGTCCCTTGTCTTTCTTTCTGAGCGAATATTATGGTTATGACTAGACCTCACACGCAATGTGTGAGATGGGGGAAAGACGCTTTATGTCCTCCTAATTTTACATACCTGCTCAAAAAGATTCACTATTAATTTGTTAAGACAGTAGGTTGTAGAAACATCAATAAATACTACCATATAGATAGTCTGTAATATCCTTTACTTATATAAAGAAGAATATATTGTTATTAGAGAGAACAAAAACACTTTCTGTTCCTAGTCCCTTTTCATTTAAAAAAAAAAAAAATAAAATGATAGAAATAACAGAAAGAGTGTTTTAGAAGCATAAACACATTTGCTGATACCCTGCAAGGCAGACAGTATTTTACTTGACACTCACAGAAAGTAATATGCCAAAGTAGCTCGCATCATGAGGCTGAGTGGGAGGCAGAACAGTATTGTCATAAACCTAAGCCTGGGCTCTCCCTATAGGGTTGTCTTTCTCACAATACAGGATCTATTTCTCTGTACCTTCACCATCTTGACAGAAATAATTGCCAGCAGGGAATTCAGTCTTTCCAACTCACAGCCAGGAGACCTAGAAATATCTGGCAACCTGTTGCTCCCTGATGAAAAAAGGTGGGAGCTCTCCCTGATGGGAGAGCTTTCAGGCACAGTAAGGAAACAAGGGCACCAAGAGGTACCACAAAACTCACTGGTTAGTGATAGTTACAGGGAAATATGTTTTCCGTTTCAAGTTCACTTTTCTTCTTTATTCTGTGATTGAGATGGAAATGCTTCAGCTAGGTTAGTTTATGAGGAAATCTTTTTATTGCAGCTACATAATGCTTGCAATCTTTTTTTCCCCAAGGCGCTAGAAACCCCTTTCAGCCAAACAGAAAGAAAGAGGAAAAAATAATGAGTGCTGGCACTCTGAAAACAAGAACAATGTTTATTTGATTTAATCGAGTATTTCTGTACTTTAAATTAGGTTTTTCCATTGACTTCAGTGCAGGTGCAGAAAGCAATGCCTGCCCTGCCACTGAGTGTAGCACTTTTTGCTTTGATATCTGAGGTACAATCCCTATAGACTGTGTGACTGTAACAGTGTGATCATCCAGTTCAAAATCCTCTGAAGATAAAAATGTTAGAGCAGTTGTCCAGAATAGTCACCCAAGTAGAAGGTTTGAATTTTAAACAAGCAAAAAATACTGTGAAACAGAGTCTGAACCTTTGCCTCCAGTTCGTCATAACAGAAAATGAATATGGGAAATGGATAGAAAGTCTAGACTTCATCTTTAGGGGAAGAAATGAGCTTTGAAAATGGCAGACAGACTACTCTGTGATATGCAGTTACCTGAGTAAAACCCCTGAGTTTGAAAGCTTGCTATTAATAACTTGTAAGGGCCCTAATATTCCCACTAAGTTACCCTTTAGAAAGAGGACTGTAACCAAACGTGGGTCTGTTATTTGTAGATGACCACAGAAAACAACTTTGAAAGCAAAGACTGTTATACTATGCCCTGTTTCACTGGGAAGTGCAATTAGAGAATGCAGCCAGGCTGAATTCACAGCAGGAGACACCTGAAAAGTATTGTCACCCAATATAGAGATAGGTTTCTTTAATACGGTGGCAAGAAACGTTGACATTTTGAATGTCCATTCCAAGGACTCTGTTTTCAACTGCAGGTCTGTTCAAGGCTGTCCTGGAGCAGAGGAGGCCACACAGGCCAGGAAAGCTTGTCTGCAACATGCCCATCCCTCTCCATCTCTTCTAAAAGACGTGCAGAGCACAGTCTGTGGACTGTAGGGAGTGGTTTGCAAGCACAAAGCCAGAGGCCAACAGAACAAAAGAGCACCTTAAAATGCTATAGGTAAATTAAGGTGAAATAGAGAGGTCTTAACATTTTTTTGAGTGAATACAATGTGATGAAATGATGCGATAAAGTAATTCAATTACAACCTACTGTAATACACTGAAGTTAATGATGGGTAGAGTGACAGGATTTTAGGAGGAAGCTAATTTATGGTAGAGATGGCAAATTTCAGACCTGACTTGATTTTTTAATATCCATGAGGATCTCATGTATTAACTGTTAGGGGAAAAAAAAAATAAAATTAGCAATGAGTGCCTTCTCACTGGAAAAGAAAATGTACCTTTTTCATTTTTGTATTCAGACACTAATACTGACATATTTAGGTAAATGCAAAGATTATTTTTATTTAAGCTATCCAAGGAAGATAATTTTTCAGGGGTTCATTTTCTTCATGGTTACACCTAACATTGGAATGTAACATGAAATCTGAGAAAGCCCTGTAACTTGGCTATAACTTTCACATCTGACTAGTGAACTGTGTTTTTGCCTTTTATAACAAAAAATTACTTTGGAAAGAAGTCCTGCAATTTATGCAGCAAGTAGTGGACTTGGCACTGTCTCTGATTTTATCAGAAATCACTATAAAATCTGAAACTGAATGTAAAATAATAAAAAATGTATATGAATTTGGCAAAAGGAATGATGAGCTTCAAGGAGAAAATGGTGTATTTTCTACATATTAATCAATTTCTTGATGTCTGCTGCCTATTTTATTAGCATAAGTGTCACTGATGTATTTATTAATAGGTAAACATTTCAGAAGAGCTGGCAAACAAGCAGCCTCCTCTAGCATCTCTGAATAGACCAAGCACCAGTAAGTAAAAGCATTTATGAGCATCTTAGTCTTTGCATTTATAGGGCTGGGGCATTCAAGAAGCTGATGTCCATGTTTGTTTTTTTAAGAAGCTTCAGTTAAATCTCTTCAACATCCAGACTAAAGATCTGTTTCCATGGTGCACAAGATCTATGTACAGTTTGTGATGTGATAGTCAGGAGGTTAAGAGAGTTATTATTATCTGTGGTGCATCCTTTTGAATTAAGCCATTTGGGCTGCTCAGTACTAAACTGGGAAGAAAATAGAGCTATTTTGGTCAATGAAGTTTTAATATTTCCTGTCATAATAACAGAAGAAAATGTGTTTGAAATCAGATTTCACCTCATTCTTCTAAGCAGAAATAAAAAAATACTTCACATTCCCCACTAATGCATGGGCAAAGAGTTATTTATTCATTAAACACAAGTCAGATTGTGTCAGCCTAAAGGATTTAATCAAAAATATTGGTGGATTACGTTAAGAAACTTCTTAGGTCTTATTATTATGTAAGATATCAACAGCTTTTATGACTGTACCATCTTTGCACATGAGTAATCAGTTTACAGCCAGTGTTGTTTCCCAATTACAGAAGCACTGAGTAATTTATTAGCCTTTTCCCCGGACTATCCATTATCACCATTCTATCCCACTTTAATGAATCTCAGGACTCAGTGAAAGAGCTCCTTTCAACTTTCTTTACATAATCTTGAAAGAATATTTTTATCTGGACAGAGGAAAACCACACTGCTTTACAAACTGGCCCATAAGTTGGTATCTGGACAGGGTGGTGGGTGAGTGGGCTATGGAGGTGGACATATATTTAACCAGTCTAGCTCTTGGCCTGTATTCATGCACTTTCTCATCTTTAATATAATACGAGTCTGAATCTTCCCTCACCATCATCTCTGTATAATAGCCAACATTAGCTCACAGGCGTCCATCTCCCCCATGAGACCACTTTGTTTCTACGGCTGCACTGCTGGCCCTGCTGAGACAAAATTAAACCCTCTTTGAGGGTGTACAGCTGTGATACTTCTGCAGTTTGGAAGCAGCTCATCAGGATGCAGGTTGTCATAGGTGCTCACTATGCCTCCGGCTTACTGTTGGTTGTTCAGCCCTCTACCAGACAGACTGGATAAAAATCACAAATCACAGCAAGTGGATCTGACTCAAAATCACTGGCACCAGCCATCACCTCTTCTACGGGTTCAGCCAGTACTGGGTTGAGAGCGAAGTACTGTGAAGGATGTGGCCAGCTGTGAACCTGCCTGCATTTAAATTGTGCTGCTGAAATAGGCACAGGCTTAGAGATACATGTTTCATGATGGAAAGTGTCACAATAAAATGTGTGAAAATGAACACGCACATATTCATTAAAAGGAAATCTTCCATATGGAATTCTGTATGTGTACATATCCATGTAATATATCTGAGTTTATAAACTACAGCATCTGCAAAATTGGGAAAATGATCATTTACCTGCTGCCATTGCATTTTTTTCTCCCACGCCAGGCCAAACAACAACTAGAAATTACTGTACTTATTATTTTAGGGAGCGTGGAAATGGACCATTCCCTTATCAAGACCCAAATCAGAGTTGCAAACACTACTGAGAAACTAGCAAAGATCCTCTTTATGAGGGAGTGTAACGATAGGATGAGGGGTAACAGCTTTAAACTGAAAGAGGGAAGATTTAGTTCGGATCTTAGGAAGAAATTCTTTACTGTGAGGGTGGTGAGGCACTGGAACAGGTTGCCCAGAGAAGTTGTGGATGACTCTTGCCTGGAAGTGTTCAAGGCCAGGCTGGATGGGGCTCTCAGTAACCTGCTGTATCGGATGGTGTCCTTGCCCATGGCAGGGAGGTTGGAATTTGATGATCTTTAAGGTCTCTTCCAACCCAAGTCCTTCTATGCTTTACAGAGGCCAAAATGTGTGTGACTGTGTTTCATGTTTTTGTTGAAGCAGACACCAACTCTAAACTGCTGAGTGACCCTAGTACCTGCTCAAGCACTTGGCACTTGGAAATACTGGATGTAATTTCCTTCACTGTAACATTATTAATTTTCCTGGTAGTGTAACATCAGCAGAATCCAAATGTCAGCCCAGACCTGGAACTTGTGAGCTGGCACTGCATCATATGGATTTAGCTACTGCCTCTTGGGTCTTTCAGTTTCCCAGATGTCCTGGTAAGCTTCAACGGGAAGTAACAACCACGAGAAATTTATGGCACATTGAGAAGGTACCAAATGATAAATGTATTAGATTTTGGGTTTACTGTCTCAGGTCTTAAGCTGAAGTTACAAATGTAGTATATAAGCCTTTTTATGTGTAGTCTTTTTACTGTGCTGTCAGAAACTTGTGGAAAATTCAAACATATCTAAGCAAATGAAAAATATTTCTGCCAATTCTCAGTGCAACTCAACCTTTTCATCTCCATTTAACTTCTTCTACAAACCAAAAGCAATTTTCAGAAGGGATAAATGATTTTCACTGCAGGAGTGCCAAAGTTTCTCAGATAAAATGGGTAACTTTTGCTGGATACAAGTGTATAAAAAAATATGCTGTTTATTCTATCACAAAAATTATCAATTTAAAAGAGTTTTGCTGATTAAAATGGCAAATATATGATACATTTATGAGAAAAAATTGTGAAAGATGTGTTTGTTGCAATGCTAATAAAATAATGTGACAGTTCCTAGGAACATTTCATGAGTGTTGAAGGTATATAAAAGATAAAATAGGTCTATGGCAAAACCATCTCTTCACTTGCACACCATCAGTAGAGGGAAGGAAGACTGAATAGTGTCATGCCCCAAACAGGCTCTTTACCTGAAGCTTTTCAGCAAGAAAGGGCAGAGGCTTCATGGACAGTGAGATGGGTGCACACTGTGCTGAGCACATCAGAACCAGTCTGAAAGGACTTGTAGTTTGCACGTTATTTTGACCTAGAATTATCAAGGGGGGAGGGTAGAAGTACAGAATTTCCTACTGCATTTGAAAACTGCAAGAATAAATGCTACTCTTTATTTAAATCAGGTTACAGATAAACAGTCTATCCCATGAAAAATATGTATTTAAAAACATTTAAAACCATAAATTCAACCTTTTTATTGTCATTTTTGTTAAAAATCCTTCCTTTGGTCCCAGTAAACATGCCAGTTAACTATTTACTTTAAATAAAATAGATATTCTTGGTGTTTATATGTGCATAAAAATCTAATCTATGCATTTAATTTTGCCATATCATTAGCTGCAGTACTAATTAGACTCTACTATAGTAGTACACATTGATCTCTTTCTGAAATAAAATACTTTTAAGTTACTTTTCACCCTCAGAAGCAGGGAGATCTCTTCAGTACAAAAGTTTAAAGCATCTTTGATACCTAAATATATTCTGGAGTGCGACAAGCATAACTGCTAAAAGTAGTGTCGTTGACATAACATTCCACATTAAAGCAAAAGTAGATCATAACTGATTTTTTTTTAATTGGACAATTACAGGACCTCAGACTTCAAAGGATAGTGAAGAGTGATACAGCTTCTGTTTGATGATATATACACACAATTTCCTTTTAAATGTTACGTACCACACTCATTCAGTAAGTTGCTCAGTAAGGAAAAAGCCATTTGCCTTTTCCTAATAAAATATGCCCAGAGGAAAGATTATGAATTTCAGAAAATAAGGCGAATAGTACTTTGAACTCTGGATGATTTCCTTAGTGCGATTTTCTTAAAAAGACTGTGATTTCTAATTTCCTTTGGCAAAACCACAGTTTCCTAGCTCATACCCGGAACAGATCAAATCCTTCCAAAATTACCCTAGCAAAAATACCTAATATTATTCTATGGAGGACAAATGTCATTCTAATAGAATGTTACAGGAGTTGTTGTTACTATTATTAATAATCATATCCTGTAATACACTCCAGGAGTCCCAGGAATTATTGGATCCTAGTGTTTGCTCTAATATGGAGACAGTCATCCCATGTTTTCTCCTCTCACACATTCTCAGCAAAAGCATCTCTCATACACAAGACACAACATTTTTTGTTTTGATGAGGTCATTCACCAAGTGCAAAATCCTGCACCTGGGACAACGTAACCAAAGAGCCCGGTACGGACTCAGATCTGTGTGACTGGGGAGCAGCCTTGCTGAAAGGGACCTGGGGATCCTCCTGGTGGACAAGCAGCTGATCATGAGTCAACAGTGTACTGTTGCAGCAACAAAGGCAAATAAAATCCTGGGCTGCATCCACTGAGGCATTACTAGCAGAAATAGAGATGTTACCATCCCACTCTACTCAGGTCTGGTGCTGGTCAGGCTGCACCTGGAGTGCTGTGTCCAGTTCTGGTCCCTACAATTCAAAAAAGATGTGGACAGACTGGATAGGGTCCAACAGAGGGCCACAAAGATGATCAAAGAACTGGAAAACCTGACACATAAGGAAATGGGAAATTATTTGACAGCTAAATCATCTGGAAGTTGTCATTCTGCATGAGGCTGAAGGGAGTACTAAAAGATGACAGTGAAGCAAATGCCATACTGATGCAACAGAGGTTAAAAACATGCTATAACAGCGACCTTCTTAGGATGTGATTTTATATCCCCCTAGATACTACATCAGCTCAAGTGTGCATGTTCTGCTCATTTTTAAAAAGAAATAATAGTTTGTACTTATATATAAATTTTGACGTAGAAGAGAAATAATTATAGCAAGCCAACATTTATTTTTTTATCTAAAAGCAACTTGACACTTAACCCAGAAAGAGTATATTAGTCATGCAAACATTTCAGAAGAAGGAATATAGCAATGTCCCTAGTCTAACACGGAAAAATTTGTTTCAGAGAAAGTATTTTCGGAGCCTTATTGTTATCTCTGCACAACGTTCACTGAATTGAATTTACCTCTGCATAAAGTTCTTCTGCATCATACCAGCTGTAATTATTGCTGTTATGCTAATGGAAAAGGTATATTACTTAGATTAGCAGAAGAACACCGAGTTGCTTAAATTATACCTTTTTCAAGGCTTTGAGAGGTGGAATTGCTCTAGGCTTTTTACATCTATGGTCAGTCTCATACCCTGAATCCAACTGAGACTTCCTGGGCATGACTGAACCCCTTTGTATTCTGCACTAATATGGTTTCTGTCAGCTCATATTCTAAAATTTAAAAGAGTACGGCACTACAGAAAAAATGAAGATGGCAGTGGTTCAAGGCCGCAATTAGATAACACCTATGGACTGATCTTATAATTGGCAAAACTCTTAAAATTACCCATGTTTATCAAGCAACATTTCAAACAAAATGTAAAAAACATGTAAAGGTGTATTATGCATGTATTATTTAGTTTTCTTCTGATTGGCTTTTTTCTACATAGAACTTACTAAAAAACATTTAAAAATATAAACTGTGCCCGCAAATTTATTACACTTTGTAAATAGTTAATAATGAGGGAACCTTTAATTACTGATGAAGAAGAGAGAGGCATTAAAATGCTAACATCAGCTCTTGAGAAACTGAAGTTCCATAGGCACACAACAATTACTGTCAGCAACTGAAAAAATTAGTTACAAGTGGAATTCTCATTGAGTTTTGAACTAAACTCAGACAAACTCATAGACTCACTTATTTAGAAGGGTTTTGAATCAAAGCCTATTTTCCCTCACAAAATCAATGTTACATGCACAATGACATCCATGCTTGGTTTCTCAAATTTGGAATGGATAACAGACTGTAGAAACAGATACTTGTATTTTGCAAAAGTTATTTCGCTATATCCAGACCATCTAACAGATGAAGATGGCGAACGAGCTGTGAGTTTGAATGCTGCAGTCACTCTGTGTTTCAGTGGCCACGTGCCATCAGGCAGAGGGGCAGCCCTGGACGGACAGAGACACCAATCAGCTGCCAGTGAGGCTGCTGAACCTGAATGAGATGTGCAAAATCCTTTGAAGATGCGAGATTTAGGGCTTTATCCAGACCTCAGTGCCACATTAACAGAATACTGATATTTTCTTTGTCCTCACCCTTTGCCTCCTTCAACTGCTGAAACAACTGAAGCCTTGAGAATAGAAACTGGCTTTAGGGTTAAGCTTCTTCTCATCTATATGTATGTATGTTTAGAAGGCAACCATCCTTATGTAGGAAGCACTGCGGTTTTAGGTGGCAGTTCACCTGCTGTGGTGCATACTCTGGGATTAGGTTGCTGCGTGCTGGCTAGGCCACCTTCCCTTTGCCAACCCCAGCAGAACACCTAGATGACTACACTATAAAAGTACCAAAAATCCCACTGAGCACCACTACCTGGGCTGCCTGGGTGTACAGCAGCCAAGCGGAGCCACTACCCTGGTCATAAATATGAGGCAGGTTGAAAGACTTTCAAGTAAAACAAAATGTCATATCTTCTATGATGTGGTTCTACTGTATCTGTTGCTTCAAATGTATTTCCAAATAATGCCGCAGTGCTGCAGTGAACACAGAGATGGAGGCACCAGCACACCACTTTCTTGATCACAACTCTTGTTTCCCAGTCTTAATTGCTACTTATGAGGCCCTTGGTAGCTCAGTCCTCATTGAACGCCTTAGCAAGCTAATGGTTGGTATAATCTAAATTAATTAAGCAACATTAAACATTCATAGCCAAGATTTTTAATGTTGTAGTCTTAAAACAGTGTTTGCACTAACTGATTTTTCTAAACTGCTAATAACAAGTCAGTGTAGGATGCAAGACCTTAGTAGTGACTCTCTTGCTCAGCTACCAGACTGTTCACATTGCAGTCTGTCACAGCAGATTGCCAGTGTCAACCTGAGACTGAAAGTTTTACTTGATTTATAGATTTCTTCTAGGTAGCAAAAAAGCCACATTACCTTCTGTGTTTCAGCATGCAGATAGTGCATAAAAAGAATCACCAGACAAGACCTGAAACCCGTATAATTTTTGAAAGCCTCTGTTTCTTCCTCTGTTTAACAATTGCTTAACAAGAATTTGGTATTTCAGAACTCGTATGTGACATACTAATAACAAGTTGGCAAGTAACAAAGTAATTTTCTGTCATGTAAATGCAATACCTAACACAAAAATAGATTTTTCTAAAACAAGTAACTTTGAGGGCTACATGATTAAGTGAGTAATGAACTACTTAATTCTGAGGGCACAGGTTCTATTGGAAATTATAATAGTTTGCATTTAAAATATCTTTAATCAGATCATCTTGATGGTCTTTACAAATAGTAAGTGAACTGTAAATACCTTATCAAGACAGTTAAATGATAATTAGATCCACTTAAACAATATATAAACTAAATCCTAGGAAGGTTAACCTAATTTCCTGTTTAGGCTCATGGGCAAACGTCAAGACAATAGAGAAAGGGCTGATTAAATAGGGACTTGAAGGAAACATCCTAAATACTTTGAAATTTAAGAAAGCTTAGGTGAAGACTGGATCAAAAGCCCACCTATTCTAGTAAGAACAGAAATTTGTAACAGCTCTTCATGATACAGTTTTGCTTTTCTGCTTTTGCTAAAGTGTCATTTTACTTGAATACTATCAATGATCCTTTCTTTAGCTTTTCTTGTCAAAGTCTGCAGCCCACTGTTTCTTTTCACTGACTAGACCAGTAAAATACTGGAAATGTACCTGTGGTTTACTTAAGGGTTTTTGTAGTTGCATCCAATCTGATATAAGGCATTCTAGGTTATTTGAGCCTTGCTTAAAATGAAGATTGACGTACCATTTTGAAAAACCCCACAAATTTCATTGGCAGGAGGAAGAAAAACATGTAACCAATGGATGGAAGAAGCAACAAAATAGCTGGTTGGAGGAAGCACAGAAAACCAGGAATTCTGGAAGATTCTTCCTTCAAGCAGCAGAGAGGTGAGAAGGGGAGAATCAAATAATACCAAGAAACAAAGGAGACAAGAGAAGAGAACTGAAAATATGCTAAAAAGAACTTTTCTTCCCCTAAATAAATAACAATTTATGAATACAGGGGCAGAGGAGAAATGACAAATATATAAATGAAAATGGAACAAAGCAAAGAACCGATGGCAAAGAAAAAAAAAATGCAATAAGATATGTATTGAGTAGAGATAGGAGGGAGAAAAGCAATGAAAAAAAGCCCACATTTTGTGTTTAGATAGTGATACATATTTTTAGTACAAGTTTAATCTTTTGTGGCAGTCATAATTATGCAAAATAGCAATCTGCATCCTAAATATCTAGTAAAAGCAGAAGTACTGGTTTACAGTCTTTCAGAGAATGCAAAGCGTGTGTCATAAATTATGACATTTTTCAGCATGATAGCTGTCATCATCAGTCTGTTCAGAAATTCAATTATTAAGATTTACTAAAGCCTGTGTAATTTTTATAGCATTTATGTGGCATTGCTCTTGTTCAGACATGGTGATTTTTAAATGAACGGCTGACACTCGATGATATCCTGAAATCAATAAGCTGAAACATCAGCCAGGAGGAACGGAGGAGTAGAAAAAGAATCAGTTTTCTCTGTAGTGGACTGCAATCATTGATACGTCCTGTCAAATAATACTTCATGCATCATGACATCTCTCTGAGCAGGCGACTAAAGTGTAAATGAAACTGACACCCTAAAAGGCTTTGAAGTCTAAAATAGTAGGTTTAAAACTAGCTGTATTTGTTGGATGAGAATCTTGACTAAGAGAGCACCATAGATTCTCTACTGTTGTCACATTTTTCGCTTTATTTGTTGTTACACTAAGGAATCATCACAGCCTTCTCATTGGACATTTCTTAAAAACACTAGATATAAGATTGGTAACACCAGAAGAAATAAAACAACAGTTTACTGCCCTGAAGTGCTTAACCCCATGACACCTGCTGGGAATGAAATTGGCTAGGATATTTCCCTCAATACCAGAATTGAAAAGGTCTTGAAAGTAGCTGAAGCTCTTTACAGCTAGCATACTCAGTTTTAAGCAGGAAAAATCCCCAAGCCCAATCCATCCCAAAAAGCTGGATTAGAAACAAGCTGTACAGAATATAAGATTTGTATCTTAGCTACAAGTGAGTGAAACCAAAGGGACAGCATAGGAAACTAACATCTTTTTCTTAGAAAGACGATCTTGATTCCTGTATTGTGTTGATTGTTGTAATCATAAAATAAGCTGGCTTGATCATACAATTTTGGGTATGTGGATGATTCAATATCCAGATGTAGAACAAATCTTTTGTGCCAAAAAGTAACCAATAGTCAATAATGACATCAAAACATGTATGTTTTCTGTAAAGTAGGATTTAGATAAACATCTAAAATTCAGCTAATATTATATTCAATCAAGTTGTGCTGACATTCTCAAGAAGAACAAATACCATGGCAATCTATTTAGAAAGCATCCTTTCCTTTTTAATTCTCTGTAGATGAATATAAAAACCTTGGTTTGTTGAGATGAACTAGACATTTCCCAAATATTTAAGTAAAAGGGCTTCATTCATGATTGGTTAAGTTGGGCACATGAGTATTGCTAAAATGGTAACACTGTAGATTTTTTGTCTGCACTAAGCTTCCCAATTCTCTCTTCAAACATTTGAATAGTGCGATTAGCATCTTCATTTGGCAAGGGAAAATGTTAAAATTCAGATGGAACTTATCTAATTTTAAGCATTATGGAAATTAATTTGCAGCTTCCTATAGAATGGAGTTAATCAAGCTCTTATTATTGTGATATCTGCATATATTTAATTATAGCTAGTTACACTGCACATTTCATAGAGAAGTTTGTAAGAGTATGCAGAGCATGGTCATTGTCATTAACTGAAGACCTTTTGTCTGAACATTGTAAGGTCTTTTTTGTACAGGACTCTAAAAACAGGAATCAATTTGCTAGCTCAAATAAAGATTTTAAAAAAAATAAAAATTTAAAAGTATCCAGCACTTTCAAATAAAAATATTCTTTATATTGATAATTTATTTTTTAGCATTTTATTTTAGGTTATTATCAAACTGCTTTCTTCTTGTTGCTACCTTATTATCAGTTGGTTGTACCAAGTTTGGATACATTTTCTGTTGCAGGTTTGGGGTTTTTTTGTGTTTTGTGGTGGTTTTTTTCCATATGGTAAGCCTGACAGCTGTTGTTTTGTGGAAAGTTTACTCTTTTAAAATTACCGTTATCACTGTGCTGAGCCTCTGCTGCAGATTCAGTGAAATGGAAATGAAGGAAAGGTGTTACTCAAAACAAACGGAAAGCTGATAAAATTGCATCCTCAGCAGCTTCCACCGAAAAATGAATGGAAAAAGTGTTTGCAATTCAGTGGCGCGGTTACAGTCTATGTCCTGCAGCAAACAATTGGCCAGATCTTGCTCTCAGGGAGGCAAAGATCTGGCTTTACCTTCGGTTCAACCAGAGGTTTGGAATCGGTACCTGTGTTTTTCCTAAGAAGTTAACAAGTTAAAGAGGAAAAT
>KZ505693.1:1166493-1180941 GCA_002844005.1 Limosa lapponica baueri
TATTTAAAGACAAAAAAAAGAAAGCTATATTGTTAGCCTGTGAAAGAGAATGAGTGAGTATGCTTTTCGCATACTCCCTTAGAAGAAAAGCATACAGAAGCAGAGGGATTCAGGTCAGAAAAACAATTTTGAACCTCTGCCTTGAGGCAGGGCTGCTGGCAGGCAACAGAAGCAGAGGCATGCCTTTCCAGCTCTTAAAGTAACTCCCGTGTCACTTTGATGACCCAGTAGAAGATTAAGTTAAACACAGATAGTCTCATGACTTCAGAGGAGCTTACAGTGCTGTGTGAGGTAAATGTCTAGAAAATAAAAATGTCTGCTTCACTAAGGAATATATATATATATTCCTCTTCATCTATGTCACATAAATATGGAATTAAAGATGCCAAAAAGTACATAATGTAAAGCCTGCATCACTGTTGACGTTAAAGCAAACAGCTGAACTGTTAAAAAAACAACCCCAAATTTAAAATTCAGCTGTCATATTGATGAATTAAATTAATTTATGTGCATACAGATCTCAAGAAAGAGACAAGAACAAAACAGAACAGTAATTATATAGGACCTCAGAGTATATTGAGAACTATCCACCATAGGCCCAAGGTTTATTTATTTAATAAATTGCTTCATTTTATCTAATATTTCAACTCCTCTGTGTCAGATGCTTCATACAGGCATAAGGAATAATGTCTTAAGGTACAGTGAGCCAGTACAGTGAAAATGTGAATAAAGAAAAAGAACAGACCTGTATATCTGCTGTAAATATTACACAGAACTCAGCTGTTATACAGATATAGTAATATTCATGGACACATAAAAATGAAACTGTGGTAATATACTATATATATCTTCGTATGTGTTATAACTTCTTTTTGCTTTGCTATCCAACAGTTGTTGGTAAGGACATCTGCATTGAATAGACTGAGTATACTATATTCAGTGCAGATACCAGTTTGGGATGTTGAGAGACTGGAAACACATTTCAAATGTTGTAGTATTCCCTGCTTCACATTTTGAAGCTGAATATTTAGCTGGCTATGCCACAAGAATAATTTGTTTATATTATATACACTTAATCTTAAATAAAATTTGGTGTCCTTTCTGGGGAAAAATGTTCTGTTTATTAATTGTAAGTTATTATTGAGGGATTTCCAGAGAAACATTACTGTAGCTGAGAACTTCCTTTTTTGACCTTCTCAAGGCACCTAAATTCCTTACACGTTTTCCTGCAGACAGGACAGAAAGTCCAACAGATTTCACTTACAGAGTGATTTTTCCTTTCTTCTGTTTTGTTGCCAAAACAGAGACAGTTGTGTTGAGGACAGGAGTAAGCTTGATCAATGGATCTTACCAAACAAGTTAAGACCCATCAATTCCCACCCCAGAGCTGTTGTTACCTCCTCGGAGTTCAGAAGATTATTTGAAAACAAATTTTGGGACCACTGCTTGCTAATTCTGAACAAGTTCTGCCTTTGAGTAAGGATAAATATCCAATTTATACGCTAAATCTCTGCGTTATTCCAGGTTTTCTAACAGAACTGTCCACAGACATCTTTAGACAAATAGGTCTTACTGTGAGGAGTCCAGTTTTTTTTAATTTTGCTTTTAACTTTTTCTTTACACAGTAAATCTCTACCATGTAAGAGAATATTTAGCCAACACCTTCCACACTTATGAAGATTTGGTCAAATTCTGTGAAAAAAACTTTCTAGTTTAGTTAAATGTCTATAGAGAGGAAAGGAAGCATTAAATAAAAAATAGTAGTAAAAGCTGTGTACCTTAGTAGGTCTCTTGTATTCCCTAGTGGCTACTTTCATAGATGGGACATTAGACTAGCAAAACATTCTTGATGACGTTCAGTAACTTGTGATATATTAATAGCTGACAATTTCTCAAGTTCATAAAGTCTCTAGTAACACTACAGACTATTGTCAATTAAAGAATAGAAGAAAGCTTTGTGGAAAAGATTGGATAGGAAAGGATGAGAAGAACACTCAGATATCACAGTGAAGCCAAGTTTCATAGTTCATTTAGCTCACACTTAAAAAATAACATTAAACTATATAGCAGAATAAACTATATCCAAAAAATGTAGCTTTTCAGGAAGGCACAAACAATGACTCAATAGTGCAGTTTTATTGAAATGTAATATTGTAAAATTGTATCAAGTGGGAAAACCCACTACTAAGGCTAAGCAAATATTCAGAGGAAAGATTTATATCAGGCAGCCATACTAGAATCATGTTGTGAAAAAGTAATTCAGAAATTAAAAGGCATTGTTGTTTTCCACAGGCTCAGTCCAGTACATTTCTGAGACTTCTTGGTAACACATAAACTATAGTTCAAGCTTAATTAAAGAAGTCCAGGAACCACTCCTGAAGTGATGTCACTGTTGTGACAGCCTAGAAAATAAAAAGAAGGATCTTGCTGACTCTTAAGTGCTTTTCTTGACATAAGACAATACACCAGGCTGTGATATAGAAAATATGGGGCAGAGCTCCAGCAGTGCCAACTTTAGCACTTGCTCACTTCAACCTGGGCTACGAATGCTGGGATAAGATCATTGTGCTTCAGGGAAGACAATACCTCCTAGCACATCTCAGTCCACTTCATCAAGTATTTCAAGCATAATTTTGTCTTGACAGAAAGTGACACAAACTGCTTTTTGACTTCTTTTTACAATGCTCAAGGCTCATGGGTGTCTAACAGGCCCCGTCTTAACAAAACCAGATTTTGGCATAATTAAATATTTTATAAAGTCAATTGAAACAATAATAGTGAATAGGAAGGGAATTTTGAAATATTGGTGAAATAACATGAGGCAGTTGTTGATGTTGTAGCTTTAGCTTATGTTAAGTATCCTAGGCTCTGATATTTTCATCATCACTTCTTTGTGGCCTATTATATCCACAGAGGTTCTCATACTCTAGTTTCAATGAGAGTCCAATTTATCTTCTTGATGTAGGTGACAGTCTAGTCCCTAACGCCTGAACTGGCCATTTCAGAGCAAAAATTTGAAGTTTGCAGATCAAAATTCTTTCAGTGGTTGTCCAAAAGAATTTTGATTGTTTCTGGTTGCATCATGGTAACCCCTCCCAAAATGTTAAATTCCTTTCTCTTCAAGACAGTTCAGTTTGCAAGGGATATAATACAGTTGTAGAAGGACAGATCACGATGGTTTTTTGCAAATGGCATTTTTTTACTATTGATGATCCTCAACACGGCTGATATACATGAGTTGAATATAGAGCTCTCATGGTGTTGCACAGTAAGGGAAAGCAGAGCACAGCAGTAAGTGCAGGATGGAAAGGAGAGGATGGAAATTTCACCCTCAAGCATTTCTCCAAGCTAGAAAATGCCGACAGTAATTGCAGCACATTATAAAAGGTGATAGACAAAGACTGTAGGAAACACATGTCAGCTTCAAAGAGTAGGGAAGGGAATAATTACAGACCCTTGAGACAGACTGATGTTTGTCCAGTTCCCTTTCAGAGTGAAGCCTTAACCGGAAAAGGCTTTACTTTTTTTGGTGCTTCTGAAGCTCAGTGACTGCAAAGGCTTAAAAGCTTTGAAAAGAAAAAGGAAACAGTGCCACCTAACTGTGAAAACAGTATCTTTTTAGTCATTAAAGCTAAATGAACTGATACTTTATATTTTAAGGCCTGGGGAAGGGTGGTTCTTTGTGAAGAACTCTTACCTGTAATTAAAACATTACTAATGTATGCCTTTCCGAAAATCATTACCGGGAGAGTCCAGTTTTCAGTAGAAAAGTCTTCTTGATGACATTGCATGTGTTAAAAAATTGGTTTTTCCTTTGAAGACAGCTAATCAAAACAAGATTCATACTTAATTGAGCACACCATGTATGGTCAGACCATGTATCCTTGACTTTAAAGACACTAATTACTTACTTGTAAACTGAATAGCTGTATTAATAAGAACGTACAGACAACTGTATGCTTGCTTTTTCTGTAGTTCTTTCCATCAGTATTTGTTTCCAAAATTTTTACTTCCATATTACAAGAACCCAAAGCCTGTTGTGACTAATTACCACAACAGTGCCTCAACTGAGAACCGAACAAGAATTTTATGAAACTTTCCACCCTAATGACTGAATGCAATTTGCAGTGCCAGGTGAATCTATGCTTAGGTAGGTATTGGCAGTGTGAAAGCCCATCCAGACTTGAGTTATACATGTGTAGGTTCATAGTCCAGTTTCCAGAATCATTCTCACCCTAGATACTGTGCAAAAACAACCCACAGAATTTGTGATCCTACTGCAATTGAGTGCCTGAATGAAAAACAATGAAGAGGAAATACTTAAAAAAATTATTCAGAATATAAGTTGTGAAGTTCAGTGAACATCACAAGTACTAAACTGGTACCATATAAGCCTGTTTATTTTCAATGAAAAGAAAGTTTATGCGCACTTTTGAAAGTATCTACTATAAATTCAAATGTATAAACATATTTTCAGTCAGTTATTTTCTGTTTGCAACAAACTAAAGATGTGATGTGCTGGGCCCGGAAGTTTACATATGTGTCTTGTCCTGAAGAGAAAGTAACCAGCAGCTATTTGTTGGCATCTTATTCTTGTACCTCCTCTGAACCTGTAGCTTATCTTCTTACACTTACATTTCTTCATGTTATAAAATCTCTCACAAAGAAGGGAGTGAAAATTGGCTATTAGGAAAAGATTCTTCACCAAAAGGGTTATCAAGCATTAGAACAGGCTGCCCAGGGAAGTAGTTGAGTCATCAGCCATGGAGGTATTTAAAGGACATGCAGATATAGTGCTGGGGGATATGGTTTAGTGGTGGACTTGACAACATTAAGTTAATGGTTGAACTCAATGATCTTAAGAGTCTTTTCCAACCTAAACTATTCTATGATTCTATGTGCAGCAAAATGTCCATCAGATGAAACTGAAACTTAATTTTTTTTTATAGAAGAACAGCTAATAGTATGCTCTCAGGCATGGAACTTTTAGCTACTTGCTTTGATGTTTCCATTATAAACAAAACTTAATCTCAGCGTCATTTTGCATGATTTTGCCTAACAACAACCTTTGCTGACTAACAGTGTTATAGATGAGAATCTCTTTACTTCAAAGGCTAGGATCCATCTGACATTTTCAAATACCGCTAAAGCATTCAGGAAAGCAAAGTGTTGCATATTCCAACACAGTCAAAAGAATTACACTTGAGTCTGATGCTAAGCATGAGATAAGGCTTCATTCCCACATTTGCAATTTGATGTACACTCTTCATCCAGTACATTTACAATTATTTCCCTTTGAACTTTTTCCCTTGACAGGAAAAGACCAGTAAAATATATCTATTAATCGTAATATTTCTATATGATCCTTTTAGAAATTTTCTCTCACTTTTTTACTTCAGAAATATGCTGGGAATAAAGCAAACACACAATTCTGGGCCTTAATCCTCAAAAGATTGCATGTGTCTGAACATCTAGGACAACCTCAGATTCATTTCTGCAATATGACTGCAATGGATAAAACCTGCCTGTTTCAGGGCTGTGTACTTCGAGTATGAACTAGCCTTATGTAAGAAAAGAGCAAATTGTGGCTGTGGGAACAGAAAGCATAATCCATGCAACTGCCTGTGAAAGAGATCTTATTCTCCCCAAGAAAAACAAAACTGTTTATTTTGGTATTTTTGAAATTTCATGCTACTTCAGAAGTGGGAAAAAAAATAAAATACATAAATTCCATTTGTCTAATGCAAATTACAGTTTTATCATTAAGATTAAAAGGACAGAAAATGTTCCTATTTTATTCAGTTTCTGTATTAGCTGTTAGCTGCACTATTAATGTACACACAGAAAAGTCTTCCCTTGGGCTGGAATTTATTTTATCGCTTTTCTTCTTCAGTTAATAAGTTGGAAAAATGCAGCAAAACCCCCAATTTATGCTGAAGCGAATGCAGCAAGTAGCGAAGCAGGCAATATTTAAAAAAAAAAAAACAAACTATGATACCAGTGCTCAAATGTAGTACACATCAAACAGGGGTGTTACAATGTCGCTCTGCTCTTCAGTCTTGCTCTCACACTTGTGGTCTCTTGCACAATTCACACTCATCCCTGCCTCTATGCGCACACACAATCACACACGCACATGTAGTCAATCACTGGGTAACAAAAGCAATTACAGGAGGTAGAAGTGATTGCCACACTACATAAAAAGGATTTTAAAAGAATATAATATGTCTGCGTGTGTATACATCTTTTACATATGTACATACACATGCACATATATATACAAATAGTAGAATATATATTGGAATATTTCCTTGCACTAGAGAAAATCCACAGCAGAAAGCAAGACGAGGGAAGCTCCAGCATCATGATCTGAAGTCATAATATGTGTGTTTTATAGGAAAAGGACACCTGGGAAGAAATGCCAGCTTGTGGTACCCTCCTTCCCCTTCTGCTTCTCCCCTCCCCGCCAGCACTAAGTGAAACAAGCTGGCATCCTGACACAGTCTGAATGTGGCTACTTTGAAAAGCTTTCCAAGACCGCAAAACCCATACAGCTCCTGGCCTCACAACTGCTTGTCTGGTGCTGCTTTCTGCTTTATTTTCTCCTTTGTAATTCTCCATCCCACAACATGTGTTCACTCTTAACACGGGGTCTTTTTACCTCACCGATACTCTTGCATGGGGTTGCATCAAGAGCTGATTGATATAAACCACCTGTACAAATACCAAAGGAGAGGCAAGACATATGGTTGCAAAAGCTCTTGATATCTTTAGATTAGTCTCTTTTGTCTTTCAAAAATCAGAATGTTACCCATCTAGCATTTGTATCAAGATACAAATCGGTCACCTCTCATTTTCTCTCAGTATAGATTTTCTGAATAGGAATATCTATCTGCATGGACATCTCTGCAGTAATGTAAAAATAAATAAATTTGCATCCCAAAAGAATTACAATTTGAACTTCGTAAGTCAAAGTTAACTGGTTAAGGAGAGGTTGCTTTTGGTTCCTCAGAATTCCCTGTGTGCACAAGTTCAGCACATAGTGGCTGCTAGGCTAAGGCTTGGGTGTTGGGATTGCACAGTACAGTTGTTTATGCTGTATATTTTCTGCTGATAACTCTATAAAAGTTTCCGTTGCATTACAAATGTTGCTGTTGGAAAGAGGAACACTCTGCTGGTCAGATCCCGAGAGATTCATAGAACTCACTATACTTTAATGGGAGTCAGTGGGATGCAGGTATACTGCAAATGCTTATTATCACTCAGGCTGTGAACCAAATTGAAGACAAGATACAACATGAAATGCTGACTAATGCCAGCAAAAAGGAAGATGAAAAGTAGAACAAAAGATTTCCCTAGTGGTAGTACAATAGATAGGAGGAAATCTATGTCACTGTATAAGGCTGGAGCCTGCTGCTTGCCCAGTGAAGCAATCAGAGAGGCAGCTGAACTTGATATTAGAGGACTTCCCTTGTGTAAATGGAACCAGTGGGTGACATATCAGATAGCAAGGCTGAGGTGGAAAAAGTAAAGTCAAAGGCCCTTATGCTATACTGGTTCTTGGCTGCCAAAATTGTTCTTGTGGGTGACAGGCAGCTGGAGGTGAGTTATAGCAGTCTGAAACTATTCTCACTCATTAGCTAGAACTGGAGAGCTATGAAGCTGGGAGTTCAGCTGCATTATCTCTTCTCACCCTCCAAGCACCTGCTATGATTTCAGCTTTGCTAGTCCCTAGCATGGTGACTGACATCGGATCCATTAGTGACGCAGTCTGGCCTCAAGAGGAGCTGCAGCCTGACACTGCCCCCCTGGTCAAACAAGCCACCACTGGGATCAAGAGACTGGATTTGGGACACAGAACTGAGCAGGACTACAAAGGTGGGTGTAGGGTGGCTCAGAGCTATCCAAGTGTTATGCCAGGGCTTGTGGGGAGGTCACCTTATTCAAAAAAGCACTCAGAAGAGCTTTTCTTGCCCTTGTTATAATTATCATTGAAATCATTAGGAACATTAAGAATTAATCTCTTTCCTAACCTTTCCATCCACTTCCTCATATTTATACACTTCATTAATGAGAACTTTCCTTTCTATTTCATCATGGGCTTTCACATTTCTGTATTTCTAGGACAACTGAATGACGGCCAAAGTAACATGCATTTTCCTAGGTATGTGTCACATCACCTCATATGCATGCTATTTCAAAATGAGGTGGTGCTGGTGTTTACCTCATCTTTTTATGTGAAGAATCTATAGAGCTGTAATTTTTCTGTCAGAGCTGTTGGACTGCTTCTGCTTCTTTTGGGGTTGTTTTTGATGCAGTGGCCAAAATTCTGTATAGTCTATTCATTTTGAAAATATACCATTTCTGTAATGGCACTGCCTTTACTGTTTTCTATGCTTCTCTTCATGCAGCTCGCTAATAGCTCAATAATACAGCCTAACATTCTCTCCAGTAGATCTCTGAAAATACAAAGATATGGTCTTAGAAATTTCCAGCAATTTTTGAAAAAACTTTTTAATCTAAATTAATCAACTTTAAAATCACTCCTCAACATCCACTGAATTACACACGTTCAAACAGAGTTTCACTGGCCATTTAGTCAGGGTACATTTATTAATTGAGTAGAACCAGCTGACAAAGAGTGCTCCTCTCCTTGCCAGCCAATTATTCTCATGTCTACAGGAGGAGTGAGGAGTCTGAGGTTACAGCTTTACAACTAAGATATTTAAGCCCTGAATAATTTGGTATGCTCTCCTATGATGCCATTTAGTTTTCATCTTTTTTTAGAAGTTCTTGTCATTAATTACGAAGAATAATGTGATTGATAAAAGATCTGTGATATTCAACATGTAAATCTACTGATGAATATATGCTCTAAAATGCCATTAACTACGAAGTATATTTATGATTAAAATTCAGTTTCTTCTAGATAAAAAAACAACATCCATTTGTAACAATCACTTGCATTAATACAGGCTTATTGACTGCTTAGACTCATAAATAAACATGACGTTCTTGGAATACACTTCTGAATATACTATGTAATCCTTCAGCTTTTGTTGCAGAAGGATGTCTACAATCACATTTCCTAACCCTTAGGCCTTTTTCTCAGTATCTTTTGGAAACCTTTCCAGCAAACCCACAATATAAGCAAGGGTGAAATCCTGATCCTTTTGAAGTAAATCAGAGTTTTGTCATGGACTTCAGTCAATTCAGGATTCTTTTCTTATGTGACTGCTGTTTAAGAAATGGAAAGTAACTTCCTCGGGGAGATTCATTAAGAGAAACAAGAAAACATTAAAGCTACTAATATGCTTTCCTTATATTTATTGTTATAGCTTTGGCTAGTTTTTAATATGGATAGAATCCATCAATTGCTCATAATACCATATTTTTCTGTTAGCTTATTAAAAAATGAATATGTAGTTACAGATGAATATGCCCAAAATGATATAGTAGGGCTAATTTTGTTGAAAAATAGTGTATGAAGGACTGCTCTTGACTACATGAATTTATATTTCAGAACCTCGTTCAAATCAAAATTAGCCCTGCTGTACAGCTTGTCAGCCATCTCCTTCATGTTTACCCAAAGGCCCCTTTTATGATCCTGTGACAATTATAAACAATGTTCAAATGGCTACAGTTCTACATATGCACTCACATTTCAGTTTTGTATCGTCAGAGGGGACTATGAATGCAGAACAGATTTTTGTGAAGCAGCCATCTTTCATGGAGTATTTAACATCCTATTTTGTTCAGTGTATCTATGTTAACAGAAGCTTAAAGTATTAATGTTACTCTTGGAAGATGGCTTAGCTGTTATTCATGACACTTTTTCTGTATGCTACATAAACACAAAATTAGCATAGCTACAGCTTGTTAATATATCTGGCACCAAACACGGATACTTGGGATTACTGGGTTCTTTGGCAGCAAAGTACTGGTAATGCTGTATGACTGGTTTGGTAGCCTTGTGATTATCACCCCATGATACCTTCAGAGTTCAATCTGTTAGCCCATTTGCCTACTTAGCAGGTCAGCAACTGGTGAAAACATTACAGACAATATTTTTCCATAAAGCAGCTGCCCACCAAGATCAGTTCACTGAGCTAAAAGCTCCTAACTATTCTTTCTTGGCCAAAAACAATTAGTGTCACTTAAAGGCTTGAAAAGAAAGAGAGCAACAGAGAGCTGTGTGGCCCATGGTTTTTCCAGAGGCACTTAGCCCTTGAAGACTAAGAGTCAGCACTGGCCCATGTTTTATAACTCCACAGTTGTATTGCCACCAGAGTACGCTTCTTGCCACAGCGCAGCATTCACAAAGTTTTATTTGGGGAGACATCAGCCTGACTCTCAATGTTTTAACACAAGCCCATTGCATACAGACTAGTGCATTTCTCCAAGGCTCACACACTGAATCCACATAGATTTTTCCCATTTACTCTTGTGTTTTCAGATATGCCGACAAGATGGACAGTATTTCAGCTAAATGCGTGTCTGCTCCACATGTGCAGAGCCCAGTAGCATACCTAGCGCCTGTCATGTGCACCTATGATTGCGAGATCATGGGAAGAGCCAGGCAAACACTTAAGTATGTGCTTGAAAATCAGTCAACTTTTCTCCAGGTTTATCCTTCCTTTTTCCTGAGTTCCAAATAAAAAAAAAGCTTTAGAAATTTTTCTGTGACACTAGTACCCTTTTATCTATAAAACTGCTCCACTTAATTTAGAGCTGTGATTGTGAGTGCCTGCTTGTGTTCATTTTCTGGAGAAGTAAAAGATTTCTGCTTCCTTTGGAAATTTTTTTCTTTTTTTTTGCTCTGTAAAATGAAATGCTGTGTTACACTGTCAGATGAATGAATTCTGATTACTGTATTTATATCAAAGTTCTCAACAATCACTTCTCCAGACATCAAGCTGCAGATATTCTACCAGTCTTAGTAAGCAACAGGACCCTTTGCAAGTATCACCTTTTCTTCACAGGCCTGAGGGAACAGGAAGAGGATTTCTCAAAATAGTTGAAATTTTTGCAGTTATAGTAGGAATTTTAGACAACCATAAATCATTTCTAGTCTCAGAATAATACTGGTGGGAAGGGACTTTGGGACGTCTCTGGTTCAGACTCCTGCTCCAAGGAGAGTCAGCTGTGAGATCCAACCAGGTTGCTCAGGGCTTTGTCCAGTTGGTTCTTGAAAACCTCCAAGGATAAAGACTGCACAGTATCCGTGGTCAACCTGTGCCTCTGTCTGGCTGTCTATAGGCTGAAAACCTTCCTTAAATCCAGTCTGAACCCATCTTGTTTCCATTTATGCCTGTTGTCTCTCATCCTCCCGATAGTGCCAGAGTGATGAGCTTGGTTTTGTTTTCTGGGTAATGCCATTATGTACCAGGGGCTACTGTTAGATGCCCCCAAAGCCTTCTTGTCTCACTGTGGCTGAACCAGCCTTAGTCCCTCAACCTCACCCTACAGGACCAGTGCTCCAGCCCCAACCATCCTGGTGGCCCTTCATCCAGACTGTAACAGCTTAACGTGTATACAAGAACACAGCAGCAGAAAGTGCCAAAAGCTCTGCTAAAGTCACAGTAAATTACATCTATTGCCAACCCCAAATCCATCCATCCAGACATTTTATCACCAAGGGCAGTCAGGCAGCTCAGGCTGTTCCAAATAAACCCACCCTTGGTAGAGCCATGAAGGCTCCTCCCCATAACCTTCTTATCCTTCACATGTCCAGAAGCATGTTGTAAGGGGACACCGTCCATGATTTTCCCAGAAACCAAAGTGAATGAGATTGACTAAGCTCTAGTTTAGACATCAAATTTTACAAATTAAAAGCTTTGGGGATCTAGGATGGGCAACTGATCTACTAATGAAGTGTCTTCTTTGGACAATTGACATTGTGGTGTAGAGCAGTTTAAATTTCTTCTTCATGTTAGAGCTGAAGGTAGAGAAATTATCTGTGGTTAATAGAGGGGAGGTTATATTCTGGTTTATTTGTTTTGTGTTGTGTTTTTTTTTTTTATAAGTCTATATTTCTTTTAGCAGCATAGAATGGTTTGGATTAGAAGGGACCTTCAAAGATCAAGTCCAACCCTCCTTCCATGGGCAGGACATCTTCAACAACAAAGGGTGTTGAAAGCCCCATCCAACCTGACTTTGAACACTTCCAGGGACATCCACAACTTCTCTGGGCAACCTGTTCCAGTGTCTTGCCACCCACATTGTAAAAAATGTCTTCATTATGTCCAATCTAAATCTACCCTCTTTCAGTTTAAAACTATCACCCCTTGTCATGTCACTATAAGCTCTGGTAGAAAGTCTTTCTCCATCTTTCTTATAAGCACCATTTATGCATTCAAAGGCCACAAAAAAGGTCTCCCCAGAGCCTTTTCTTCTTGAGGCTGAACAACTCCAACTCTCTCATCCTTCAGAGGTGAGGTGTTTCAGCCCTCTGGCCATTTTCGTGGCCCTCCTCTGGACCTGCTCTAAGAGATCCATGTGTTGTACAGGGGACCCCAGAGCTGGATGCAGTACTCCAGGTGGGGTCTCACAAGATTGTAGCCACAGCCTGCTGCCCACACTTCTTTTGATGCAGCCCAGGATATGATTGGCTTTCCGGGCTGCAAGTGCACATTGCTGTGTCATATCCAGTTTTTCATTTCAGGAGAGAAGTCCTTCTCCACAGGGCTTCTCTCAATCAATTCATCCTGCAATCGGTATTGTTATTGTGGATTGCCCTGACCCACATGTAGGACCTTGCACTTGGCCTTGCTGAACTTCATGAAATTCACATAGACCCACTCCTCAAACCTGTCATGGTCCCTCTGAACGGCATCCTTTCCCTCTAGTGTATTGACCGCACCACTCAGCTTGGTGTCATGTGCAAACTGGCTGAGTGCACTGAATCTCAATGTACGTGTCATTGGTGAAGATATCAAATACTCTTGGTCCCAGTACAGACCCCTGAGGGACAACACTTGGTACTGGTTTCCACTTGCACATTGAGACTTTGACTAACTTTTTGGACATGACCATCCAACCAATTCTGTATCCATTTGACAATCCATTCACCAAACATACTTCTCTCCAACTTAGCAGCATGAATGTTGAGGGGACCTTATCAAAGGCCTTGTAAGGCCTTTGTCCAGAGAGATGACATCCATAGCTGTTCCCCTGACCACTCATGCAGTCACTCCATCATTAAAGGTGATGACAGGGGGGTTGGAACTTGATGATCTTTAAGGTCCCTTCCAACTCCAACCATTCTATGATTAGTCAGGTGCAATTTGCCCATGGTGAAGCCATGTTGGCTGTATCTGATCACCTTGCTGTCTTCTATATGTTTCAATATATTTCCAGGAGGATCTGTTCCACAGGTGAGTCACAGAGGTGAGGCTCACAGGTCAGTAATTCCCAGAGTCCTCCTTTTTATCCTTTTTAAAAATGGCTGTGACATTTCCCCCCTCTTTCTTAAACATTTTGAAGAACATTCCATAAATCTCATTCATAATTAGTGCTTCTGCCAACTTCCATGAAAACTAAAAAATTAAGAAGTTGTTAGAAAATTTTATTCCAAACTTTTACTAGCGAAATTAATTAAATATAGTGCACTTTGTGTGCAGTGCTATTTAAATATTTTTCATTAAATAAAACCTCTAAAAATGGGAAGTCTCTAAAGAAAGAGATTATAATACATATAGATCCTGTTAGGGGAAAATTCATGTAAAATGTAAAATAGGTGAACCATATCGTTCAGTAACAGTTCAGTAACAGTTTGAAAATCCACTCCCTACTTCAGCATATTAAATCTTTATTTATTGTGCTTATCGCTATTTGACTCCAGAAATAGTTGCTGAAGGTGAAATATATTCTTAATTCTGTACATCTGTGATGTAGATATTACTCAAATGGATTATATAGTTTTAATAATTTATGCAAAATAATCTATACAAGAGGATTAAGTTAAATATATTTTATTATGATATTTAGTAACAATAGTAGTGACAACACAATGTAATGCATGCGAAAACTAGTAACAGTAAGAGTTTTCACACATATTATATTATCTTGCATTTCTGACCTCAGTTGTTCTTGATGCTAACGTGCCATGCCATGCACATTCAGATGTAGTTTAGTAATTTGATACATTTTTGGCCCACAATAAATTCATCAGAAAGCTGGAAGTAGAAAAAACCTTTTAATGCTGTTGCAGTTTCCTGGAAGAGCAATAATCACAATAATATATTATTCAAATGCATAATCAGCTACTTAACTGATGCATGCCTTCATATATCTCACTGCTTTTCCTGACTATGTTTTTCTTTCCTTGTCTGCCTGTTTCATCATATATCACTGTCACCTCTTACATAATGCACACACAGAGAGGCTAAATTTTCTCATTTTTTTTTCTCAGTTTTCAGAATTCATAGATTCATAGATTCATAGATT
>KZ505693.1:1189577-1285786 GCA_002844005.1 Limosa lapponica baueri
ATGTCCTACATCGGCACTGTTTACAAGATAAGGCTGAGATTTGCATCTCAATAAAAGGACACATTTGAAGAGCTTTACGGAACCCATTAGAGAAAAAGAAAAAGAGTAGGGTTAGACATAAAAAGAGGACAACGTAACAAAAAATCAGTGTAATAAACACAAAGCAATGAATCCTCTCACTGCAGTTTTTCCAAGCCTGCTTTGATCTCCTGCCCAAAGAGTCTTTGCTTTTGTCATCTTTAGTTCCGTCTCAGTCTTTACTGAATTTTGGTATTTAGTGCATCACCATTTCACATTTTACTACAACACTGCTATCCTGTCTCTATTGCCAGGTGAGCTGTAGATCGGCACTGAAACTAGGAAGAAATTAAAGCAACAGCTTATCTGGGGGCTGCATTTAATGCACTGAAAAGAATACAAAACAGAATTAATTTATCTACTCTGCTATAGAACTGTGAGTGAGGAATACATTAAGGAAATTATCAGTTGATACATAGGATGGAATTTCAGCACTCTCACCTTATGAGCAAAAAGGTACAATGCTCACAACTGTATATGTCTTCTAATTTACACTCACTACCACAGTCAACCTGTAGGGGTAATGAGATAAAACTACATTTGTTTCTGACATTTTACTTCTGCCAGCACTCTGTAGGCAAACAAGAGACCACCAAAGTAGCTCATTTTTCATACATACAACTGCAGGGGGCTCAGAACTTCTTTGTTTTCCTGCAAAGCTTTGAAATGAATCCTGCTTGTTAACTCCTGTTCTTGTCAACTCTTGTTGACATAGAAGTATTTATTGCTGAGGGGCCAGGTGGGATGACAAACATCTGGGAACTTGGTACTCGTAATTAAAAGTTAAGAAAATGCAGCTCATTGTAAGGCCTATCATCAGAGGAAATGCCTTTTGTTAGGCAAACTGATATAAGGTTGTTGGTGTTGGTCAGTCTGGTGTTCCTATCTCCTGAGACCATAGTGAAGCAAAGATGTTCTTTTAAAATCAGGAGTGTTGGATAAGTTGTGATGCAATGCTGCCTTCAATAGGAAATAATCTTAGTCTGTGATGGATACAGTTATTTGAAGTAATGGAAATTTAAGTATTTCTGCATTTGTGCATATCTTGATTGTTATATATTAATGGCTTTTAGTTGCTCAGCTTGGAGGAATATTTAGGCAATTTTCACAAGACTATGAAAGACATCAAGATTTTTTTCTTTGTATTAGATGGAAGTTCAATGATGTTAAACTGGCTGTGAATTTCATGACCATAAAACCAAAAAAAAAAAAAAAAAGAAAAACCCAACCCTACTACCACTAGATGGCAATGATTCAGCATCCAAACTTAGAAACAACCTTCAGCTTTACCACAATTAAACTTAATTGCAGTGACAGCTTTAATATTAAAAAGCACTCATGATCATTGTTCTTCACTTTCCTATAAGTGTGCACTATCCATCCTACAATGCTACCTTCTTTCTAGCTATATCGTAGTGTATCATTGGTATGCATTGTCAAGCAACATCATTGCTGAAGTGGATACATTTTTAAAGATGGATGTCAGAGAAAATTTTCATTCTGATGCTATTCAATCACTGCTGCCTTCTTGCAGAGTCTGGGGAACCTCTGAGATTGTCAGGGTCTATGCCAAAATCCAGCACAACATGCGGTGAATTTTGTCAGCAGTTGCAGGAGGATGGAGGTGGGTTATTTTGGCATCAATAATTCCAAGAGTTGCTGCTCTAGCTGTCTTAGTGAACCTCAGATTTTCACAACCAGCAGCTGCCTCAGTCACTGTAGAGTTATTTTTCATGGGCTGGAGGAGACTTGTCTCTCTCTAGACAAGGAGCCAGAACTGGGGATTTAATCCCAGTCTTTTCTGTCTTTCCCACTGACATACTGGGAGCATATATCAGCTCCTACAGGTGCCTCCTGTATGAGCTTTGACATGAAGCAAGACATTATTTCTGTTCTTGCTCATTCTGTGTCTGCTGTTTAAGGAGTGAAACCACAGTGCCTGCTGCCTGCACTATTCTTGGCTTCACATGTTGCAATTTGCCAACTAAACACACCTTAGTGGGGCATACTGGGAAAGGGAATGATGACCTCTTTCTTCTGGGAGTGGCAGCTACCCAGGGAAGATGCTCTCATGAAGACAGACATTCCTACAAGGTAATGGTGCCCATGCAACTGACCACAAATATTACCCACATCCTCTGAACTTCGGATTCCTGCTATGTGCTACACAACTGCCTTGAGGTTTTGTTCCTCTACTTGGGACTGGGACAGCAAGGACCAGACAGGCAGCGTATCAGGATGGGACTCATGTTCAGGATGCTATTTGGACCTTCACTGCTGAAGGTACAAGCATGCCAAGTGTCCACGTACATGTGCACATGGCACAACTCAATCCACTACCCATGGTTACTGTGACTCTGCCCTCTCAAACCTCTGCACCTTCGTTTGTCCTTTACTGTGCACTGGGATGTGCTGTATCAGCAGCCCAGGGGACAACACACAGAACCAGGTCTGAATGGTCAGCCAGGGAAAATGTTGCTGACAAGCAGCAACACTGCACAGCACAGAAGAAAGAAGGGGAGCTGTGCTACAGAATGTTGCTACAGAAGTATCCACCTTGTCACAAAGATAGGCTAATCTCAGCTCATAAATTCTGCCAATAATGTAAGCTAAATTTACTACAGATTACAAGCACATGGGATGAGTGGATAGGTTGAACGGATATAACACTGAGGCCGGATGACGCCAGGTGCCAAAATTTGCCAAAATGTGCAAATGAGGTGGGAAAGACATGGAAGGAAGAGCAGTTGGATTTTGTGAGGTCTCGGTGTGACTCCTTATAGCTTCACGGTGAAGCCTTTCAGTAATCAGCAAGTGTTACATGACGTGTTTATTTCTGTATTTCCAGATGTGTATTACTTGCAGGATCATGTGCGAAGCTTGATCCTGTCTGATGAAAGAAACATGGAACGTGTGTCAAAAAAGCACTGCCCTAAATGCTATGTTCTTTAACTACAGGAGTGTTAAGCCCCCTATGAAAAAAAAAAAGAACTACTCAATATGAGATGCAATTTTCATAGCTTGCCTGCTAGCAATGAATCAAAACTGTTTAGAAAGTGATTTTATTTACTGTGAATTAGAGAGAGATGACTGAAGATTTTTTTCAGCTTACACTCACTGTGAACTGTAGTGCTCCCTGTACCTGTCATGAGAGCACATTATGGGTGTACTTTTAAATCAGTGCTTCTTTTCTTCTTGAATGGAGACTGACTTGATGTCACTGGATGACTCCATATAAGCATAATATCTTTCTAGTTGACAGGACTTCCATAATCCAGTTTGTTCCCAACCAGAAAGATTATGTCAACTTTATGCCTTTCCGAAGGCATTTAACAGTATTTCAGCCAAGTCATTCCTCTGGTTTCCCACAGCCTGTATCACTTAATCTATTTACAAAAAAAAAAGGGTTTAATCAGATCAGCAGAAATTTTAAGTATCTTCTCCAAGTGCTCTCAGCCTTTTATCAGGGGAATTTGTTGAGTCATGTGTTCACACTGCTATTATCATAGCCCTCTGCAGTTATTTCCAATGATTATGAGAGGTGTTTGTTAGGTTATGTATTGTAATTAATCCGTGTCACAAATTTATACATCCTGCTGCTGAAGTTTCCTTTTATAAGAGCAGCCATTTTGAAGGCTACTCCTTGAACATATCCTTTGTATCCATATGTTTCCACACTGCTGGCTATTTTATGTCGAAACTGGATGAACTGCAAGAGATAAGCACCATTGCTACAAGAGGAATTGGGGCTGTAGATGAGCTCATGAGGTTGATTCATAAGACTCTGGCATAACACTGTGAAACCTGGAGTATAGTCACTGTAAATTATAGGAAGGGTTAGTGATTGTAGAAGTCCAAAGCTGTTCAGCTGAGAGGTCTATGAAAGATGGGGGAAGTACAAACTAATACGAAGTCTAGGTTGAGGAGACTATTCTCTTCCAGTGCTCTTTCTCTAAAAAAGGTATTATTGCTGTACACCACTGAAGATCAAATGTTCATACAACAACTTGCTTCAGTGTCTAGCAGCTTGGACCCACAAAACCCTGCAAAAGCCAGTGGTTAATTTTATAGCCAAAGGAAAAAAAGCAAGGGGAAGAGATGTCAAGAGTGAAGCCCAGAATAGTGCCTGGATTGTCTACAGACATCTATGTTGCTGGGATGTGCAAAGAGTAGCTCACTTCACGGAATCATGGAATTGTTGGAGTTGGAAGGGACCTTCTAGAGATCATCTAGTCCAACTCCCCTGCTAAAGCAGGATTGCCTATAGCACTCAGGACTGCATCTGGGCAGGCCTTGAAAATCTCCAGAGAAAGGGACTCCACAACCTCCCTGGGCAGCCTGTTCCAGGGCTCTGCCACCCTCACTGTAAAGGAGTTCTTCCTCATATTTGAGTGGAACTTCCTATGTTCCAGCTTTTGCTTGTTGCCCCTTGTCCTGTCATTGGGAACCACTGAAAAGATTCCAGCTCCATCCTCCTTCTGACCTCCCTTTAGATACTTACAAGCATTAATAAGGTCTCCTCTCAGCCTTCTCTTCTCCAGACTAAAGAGTCCCAGCTCTTGCCTCAGTCCTTGCTGTGGTGACAATAACCACATTCAAGATGCCTTCATAACCCATCTGCCATCATGGCTCACAGCATCAAGGCCATTTCTGACCAAGTCCATCCCCACCTTAGCCTTGGCAGGCAATGGTGCTGCAAAAGTCAATGCCACACTGCCGCAGCTGGCCCAGGCACAGGTGATGGTAGCATGCCTCCCGTCTCTGCAGTCCCTTCTTTTCCTCTGCAAGAAACAACCAGAAAAGCACATTTTATAATAGTAAATTTAACATGCACAATATGCTCCCCAGCACAGAGCAGCCAGCACAGAGCAGCCCATATGCATTTTAAACTCTTTCACCCTTCAGAAGTGTCTGGCAGCATCTAAACTGCATTTTGGGGATGGTGCCTGGCCCACACTAACCCCATGGCTGTGTGGTGCATTGTTGGTGCTGACCACTCCAAGCATTCACCAGCACAGGTTATCAATACTGTTCCCAGACACCATTTAGCCATGGGCAAGGATAATTTAGACTCAATTTGTCTTATATTAGTCCAGAACTGGGTATTCTCCAGTTAAACATACGGAGCATTAGAATTAAGGTTTGGTTTAATTCCTCCCATAACTTAAAATCTGCTTATCTTACCAATATCAAACAGGACTGTAAACATTTCACCTTTTGTAATATAGAGTGATGAAACATTCATTGCACAGGAATAAAAAAGCAGAAGCCACTCTTGTGTTTCTTGTGCATAAATGCTTGTTAATACCCTTTAGAGCACTGGGAACGAGCCTCATTCTGCAAACACCTCTTCATCTCAGTATGAAAATGAAGTTCCCTTCCAGACTGATGTATGAAGCACCCATAAACTTGTGGATGTTTATCATGACACAGATGTGACTCCAGCTTCTACCCCAAGATAATTGAGATTTAACGCACAAACACAGGAAGCAATATTACGTGGAGACACTTACAGTGGATCTCTGAAGATGCTTTCATAATTCAGCAGAAGTAAAGCCCATTAAGTCTATCTAATGAATACGTACCAAGTACTACAAAAAGAAATCATGAAGATATCTGCATGAATAAGATTCTTTTCCCTTCCCATTGTGCAATCCATGAACAAGATATTGTATTCAAATGATCTTTCATTTCAGAAATTTAAAATGTCCTAAGAAGTGCAAAAAGGATTGAAGTAAAGAAAAATTGTGTCATCCATCACAAAAGACATTTTGAAGACAAATGTTGATTTGGTCATACTTACCATATTTTCTTGAAAGATGAGCTATCCTGGGGCAACATGAGCATCTTGTTTTTCTAAATGCTGTTCACTTGTGTTGCCTTCTGGTGAATGTCTGACATCTGCCCCTTTCTTCCTGAGATTAATCACTGCCCTCCATGTTCTGCCAACAACAATCTTTTTTTTTTCCATGTATTTCAGCATCTATAGTATCTGTAGTTTTGGAAAACCATTACCTCGGGCTGTTTTTTGTTTCTTTGTACTTTGGCACTGAAACTATTATTGTTTTTATGAGCTATCAAGTACATGGCTGCAAAATCAACAGAAATATTTTGAGAAGAAGAGGCGTTATTAATTTTAAATTCCCACGTTCCTTGCCAACCTTTAGCTTTTTACTTCCAGAAGAACAAAGCAAAACCACTATAAAACATAGAAGAAACACTCAGCTTTTGACCTAGGGGAAATTACATACCTTTATTCTTAACATCAGTCTTACAATCAAAAAGTGATTATCAGTTTTAATCTTCCAAAAAGCATCTGTGACTTGAGGTAAACTGTGCTTGGCTTATGAGGTTGTCAACATAGCCCATGGTACTTGTTAAGGCTAATGGCGATCAGTACCGAAGCATAAGGTATTTTTACATCAAACTACAAATCCTACTTATAATTTTTTATGAAATTGTTACTCTATCTGATTGTTGATTATTTTCTGCAGAAATTTACTTTATAGTAGTTGTCTTTTGTGCTACTGTACAGAAACAGTATACTCAAGGTTGCAGTTCTGTCTGCAGCTGAAATCTGGTTCATTTACGATTTTGAGGATGTCGTGATAAAGTCAATTGACTGATGTCACTGCAGCATTTAATGTACTGTGAACTAAAAGCACAGATAATGTTTTTAAGTATAGTGGTTGAATAATTCATAATTTAGAAGACACACAAGGGAAGGGCAAGGGAAATTTTTTTTTGTGAAAACTATGATGCAAGATGTAACCAATAGGAAAGCAGATCGGGCATTTTTCAAATGACAATGAAAAAAAAAATAAGACAAGCCAAGACTCACGTATCAAGCAGGAGTATATATACTTGGCCACATAAGACGTAAATACCAGAAACTATAGGTAAAGATAATTTGATTAAAGTTACCACTGTATTTTGTCATGAACATAAAATAAGACAAGAGAGTGCAGAAATAAGGCAAATATTTTAATAACAGATGCAGACTACAACATGGAGATAGAAAGTCTTTATGCATTTGATCTAAAATACGCCGTGTTAAATGACTTTGTATAAATCTACCTTCAACATTCATTCTGTAAAAATGCAGCTTTCTGGTCTATGGAGTCCTTGCTTTAGAGTATGCAATGCTTTCCTGCCCACTCCCATTGGTACAAGGGCTGCCCCCTCCAAAGTGCCATGTGATTCCTGGGCATGTCTGAGACAATCTAAAAACACAAGGTACAAACTTGTTCATGATACAGTTATTTTCTACCACAAACTATTGCTGCATGTCCTCCATATAAAGCACCTTTGTAAACCAACTAGAAAGCCACATTGCAATTCAGGAAACTCATCTTCACACAGAAATAATTGATATTAATAATAACGGGCCTCCTTAGTCTAATTAATTGCCATAACATCTCTGTTTTCTTGGATTTTGCAGCAGATAATATTTCTGGTGTGGTAACAAGTTGCAATTTCGTTATTTTTTATCTTTTAGCTGTGTAGACAGTATAAATCAGTACTGCTATAAAAAATAGCACGGAGAAGTTCTGAAAGAACGGGGCAGAGACTTTTTTATATTAATACGTATTCAGGTCATAGGACTCTGCTCCACTATTGTGCTTTCAATGACAGGTGGCATAGCTACATCCTGAATCACAGTAGTAGTAAGAGACTTTCCGTGAAATCTGTAAATTCTTAGACAAACATCTATATAATGTCTAGTGCATATTACTGGAGCATATGATTTTTTTCAGTAAGTTAATAGCTGGGAGACATGCAGTGAAAATATCATTTAGTCTTCAGAGAATGACTGAATTCGGCATTTTTCTGACTATTGGATTTCCTTACTTATTAATTTTGATTGAAAGGATAATTTTCGCAAATTATACTCTGTGCATTTAGGATTTTCAGCTTCAGGTACATATTGAAATTCATTTTTTAGAAGGAATCGAATTTTACTGAATTGAAAAGTAATAAAATCATTCTAAAAAATACATCCAGAACCCCCCCTAAACGTGCTCTCATATTTTCTGTGCATTCCTAAAAATATTACACTTCAAGATACATTTGTTTTAGGCTCCTCAAGGACTTGGAGCAATTGCTGGCATGTTTGAGAAAGCTCTGAATCTTTTTTTTTTTTCCTTAGGATAAAATACACTTGTAGAACCAAGAAATGAGGGCTTGTGAATGTGTGTAATACACACTACAGGGCATTAGTTTGAAAAGTGCCTGCCACTAACGGAGTGTCATATCTTTGATATCTATAATAATTTCCCCCATTGTTCTGACAGACCTAATCTTCTCAAATCTGATATGGGAGCAATATCAGAAAAGATAGGTATCAAGAAATATATCCAATTAAAGAAAACTATATGAAAACATTCAATTTAGCTGTCTGTTGTTTGACTGATAGCAGTTAATTTACTGTCTATGTGTTACAGAGCAGATAACAACACATCCTGTGCAGTCTGATGCGCTTTTGGGGCTGAATCCAAGAGTGCGTCATCTCTAAAGTATGTGCCCTTTTCAGAACTGCCAATGAAACAAGACATGCACCAAAACTGCCTGGACATGTAAACAAACATGATAATGTTTTCACAGAGAATTGAGGGAGGATCCTGGTTGATTACGGCATTGTTTGTTGGTAGTGCTGTGTTGAAGTCATGGGTGGATGTAGTTGCAGAGCCCAGCTTTTGAGAAAGATCCCATGTTTTTTCTTAGGCAAAATTCCCCTGAATCTGTGGAAGTTTGGGCAAAAAAGTACATAAAGGTAGTTATAATTAGTTCACATGTCATTTCTGACTATAAACAGGGGCTCTTTTCTCTGTCTATGTGAATCTCAAAGAGTATTGTTACTTTGAGCATTTTTACTTGGAAGATTTTACAGATGCTGTTAAGTCTGTTAAGTACATTTACTGAAATAACTTTTTTATTTTTTAACAAGTATTAGAGGTAGATGCAAAACTTAAAAACCCTTTTTAGGTAAAAACTAAGAATGTCTAGAAAATTATCTACTGTTGATAATTGCACTAATGTCCATCTTTCCAAATCTCTGTGGACGATACTGCCTCCAACTTTAGCTTCACTGGTGCCTTCATCAGCGTCTCTTTTTTGTTGATTAGGCAGTGCATTTGTCATGAACACCTAAAATGTTGAAATATATCAATCATTATATCCATTTTGTCTTACTCTATAAAGAATATACTTATGTACCAACTCAGATATTAGAATTGATATTGTACTTTTAGTAATTTTGCAAGCCTCTAAATGTAACCATTACACAGCTTAGAGGTTTCCATTTGGGGAAGCAGTTGTTTGCAGCTCTACTCTAAGACAAAACTTTGTTTCCAAGATAAGTGAATCATACTTATTTTAACAGATTCAGAAGGAGAGGGGTATTTTTCACTCTCTCTCTGGCCCTGCTCCCACGACTGGAGCAGTGAAGGTAGCCCTTGGCCCCAAAGGGTCATGAAGGGCAGCAGCGAACCAGCACCCTCCACACAGAAACCACAACCTCATCCAGACTGCCTGCTCAGAAAAATCCCAGTCCAGGCTACCCCTAAACTATGTCCGGGCTGTATCTGGGAGAGGGCAGCTTGACTTTGGCAGCCTATATGTACAGGTGACTGAGGGACAACACTTGCACCCATATTTTACTTCTGCTTACCTTATCAGTACCTGTGCAGCCAACTTTACTGGTTACTACAGGGTACAGTGATAGTATCAGCTCTTAATGCTTTGTTATCATTTGCTATCTTGCACATTCAGAATTTCAGGTGGTGGTGGGTTTTGTACATTGCCTCTCTGGCATGAATAACAACTTCTGGATCTCAGTTTGAGCCTGCAGACAGCTTGCAAGCAAGATTTAGCTAAAACAGCTTTGCTCAAAAGGGAAGCCTTCTGAAACACAAAGCTCCTGGCAGTAATTCTTTTGATCTCTCGACTGGTTTCTTTCAGCCGTTTATTCTGGTGTCTTCTTTTCCCCTTAACAAGAACATCCTAGCCAAAAATTGCTGCTTCACAAAAATTAACCTGATAATGAAAGTTACTAAAAGAGCTGACCCAGACATCTGTTGGCTTCATGGCAATTTGCATGTACAGAAGGCAAACATGTTCAAACCCCAACTTCCTATCAGCATTCACCCAATGTCACCATCACATCCGATAACTTGTCTCCTCCTCCTCATTTTTACATGCAACATTTTACAACCACATGCACAGTGAGCTTCTCTGTAAGAGAAGAGATATAGTCTGTGCATACTCCGTGCACTGGAGTATGAATTTCCTACTGTTCATCCTCATCTCTGCTTCATGGTTCAGAAGACATATGGCTTTCATCTTGCTTTTTGCCTGAGTAGTCTGTTCTGAAATTGCCTACCTATCTTTCCTCTGTGTGATGTGTGAAAGGAACACACTGCTTCCAAATTCCAAGATTTGAATCAATGTTGTATTTTGCAAGGAGTTTGGTAGATTTTATCATCATGGCCTGCTTAAAATGGAAAGATGGCTTGAATAAATATCTCTTTTCCCTTATTTTCTTTATCCCCTTACACTATTATTGTTTCTTTGTTACTAGATTGCCTGACTTTGTGGATTTTTTTCAACTCTTCCCTCTTTATCTCCTCTAAAATGTCCTTTTTACCAAATCCCATCAGTCTCCCCTTTCTTGTCACCGCTTTCTCCGACATGGTTAGTCACTTCTCACACCTGCTGTAACCTGTTCTTTCAGGCCCTTATTCTGCAGTCTTCTTTCCAGACCAAACAAAGCATCATAGCAAAAAATCTTTGCTTCCTACTAGTCTGCAATGGTATGGCATAGTCTTACTTAGTCTCCTTACTAGATTCAGTCTTTTTATTTAGCTCACTTTCAAAGCTCTCCTTCACTGTGACTTGTCAGTCAGTTTTCTCCTCTTCTTCACCTCATAAGAAACCCTATTCTTCATGGAGATTTCAGATCTGTTAAGCTGGGAAAAGAAGCCCTGGATAATAATGTGATGCCTATGAGTAATAATGAAGGAGGGTTACACCCTTTCATAGATACTCATAGAGATACTTCAGGGTCAAACCTAGTGAAAAAGGTTGACATTTGCTACTCAAGAAAAATACAGTAAGGCAGACAGAGGAAGACTCATGAATAGGGTGGAATTTTTCCAAGGTTTAAGTGTGCAGACGTCAACTTTTTTCCATATAGCTGTATTTGTGAATATCTGCAGCTCTTCCCCTACTGATCTACATGTCCTTTTTTTCTGCATGACAGTTTATACGGTAATTTGAATTTTTGGTTCCACATACCATGAAGCTTTGCAGGTGTTGAAGGAAACAGTGGTGAAAACAGGTTTGCAAAGCAATCCTGAAGTCTCTGACTATCATAGGAATTAAAGAAAAGCCCTCAGAGGCACAAAAAATATCGCCAAGTGTTGGTTTTGTTATAGCAATATTTGAAATATAACAGAGAAATAAGGGTCTGAGGAAAAGGGAAATATTTCTAAGATTTTTTTACAGTTTTTAGCAGAAATTGAACTCAGGACAAAAGAAAGATAAGTTCTTCCTAATTTAAGGTACAGAGCTGTAGAATTTTAAACCCGCAATTAAAAAAACCAGATTGCTGCGAGAAAGTATATGAGGGCTTAAGGAATTATGATTCTGAGTTATCATCCTATGTGGAGTATTAGTAATACTGACAACTTATGCATGCATGTATGTACATGCATATAGGTATATACATGTGCATAAGTATAGATTAATGCTATCCAGACTTGGCCTGAGCTGGTTGGTGGCTTATAGAAATGAATTCTGCACTTTTTATACCCAATATTTCAAATGTAGGACCCAAAGGAGATACTGAGTCACAGTGTGTAAGAAAAATTAGCTTTGTTATTGTGCAGGTTTTACTTCAGTTTTGTTAAGCCCAGTTTAGTTCATGTTGCTGTTATGAGGAAATGATTGTTTATATCTCTCATCTTGTGTGTATTGGAAAATTGGCAGTGCTACCTCGTAATTCCTCACTTGTTGTGAGTCAGGGCACAATGCATCTTCAACAGCAGGGCAAAGACTTATAGAGAGTCATAAAAGCAAAATATCTCATCCCTCTGAGCTGAATCAACCTCATAACAGATGCCTTACACAAACTTTGCAGAAATATGCAGAAGAATTAGTGGGTTCTCATAAGCATTACATTGTATAAAAGTATTTTTGCTTTTATCTGTTTAGATTTTATTCAGCCAACTGATGAGTCATGATCAGAAACATCCACTGCGAAAAGGAAGCTTTCTGAGAGGGCAGTGCTTAGAGATGGGAAATATAAATAACATAGCTATTTTTGACATAAAGTTGCAATGGGGTTACACGCAACACCGCACAGTCACAACACCAAGATAGAGTATGCAGCAATGACACTACTCTTTAAAATTCACAAAGCAATTAAATAAATACCTACGAATTGTACATTGGTAATGTGGTTCAGGTTTCACCACTGTCTTCGTCCTACTTAAGAGCAAGGGTTTGGTCATTTGCAAAAACCAGAACACTTGAGAGTTTGTCAATTCATTGCCCATCACATAATTTTCCTAAACTTGAAAACCTTACAAATCCCCAAGGGAGGTGAATGTTCAGATGCAGCAAACAGTCCATCTCAAACCTTGTATTTTCTATCTTGGCATGGATGACCAGCTGTTTGGGGGAGTACAGAACTTACTACACCCTCATTTGGGTGGTGTATTAGTGTCGTAAACTACTTGATTATGTGTCATAAACTAACTATTGTCTGCTGAAATATATGCCAGTTTCTTAGTAAATGAGAATTTTAACCTTATGTATGCTCCAATATTCAGTTTTGGTTGTCGATTGTTTAAAGGAAAGAACAACATCTTTCTACAATATTTATGTTACAAATCATTAGTAGGTGCTAGAAAATATTAACAGTTATAATGAATGAAGGCTCTGAGATATGAATAGCTATAACTCAAGTTAATGGTGATTATGACTCAGGAAATGTGTATTCCAGGCAAATTGTAGGTTCTCTGTTTAATGATGCCTATGACAATAGAAACAATATTATTACTTAGATAGTTCTGGCAAATGTAATGAGAATCTCACGTCTGGCAAAGAAATTACACATCTCCTGTTGTTCATGATGTTTCATTTTACATGAAGAAAAAAATGCTTAAATCTGTTCTAATTTTCTTTACTCTCACTTTCTATGCTAAGTGGAAATATAAATTGTAAAACCTGTGGGTTTTTTTCCCGTGAACATGGTATTCCATCTCCCACTTCACATGTTTGTAGCATGAGTAGAAGGAGTCCAACATCCTGTCCAACAGCATGCAAAGCTAGGTTTTCTTTATTTCTCTTTTCCCCTGCCAAGCTGGTATAAAGAACAGAAAGAATAAAAAAAAATAATCCCTTAGCTTTCATTCTGCAGCATTCAAGGCCAGGCTGGATGGGGCTTTGAGCAACCTAGTCTAGTGGAATGTGTCCCTGGCCATGCCAGCAGGGTTGGAACTAGATGATCTTTAAGGCCGCTTCCAACCCAAACCATTCTATGATTCCATGATTCTCTGATTATTTCAACAGATCTAGTCATGTACTTGAAACAGAGAAGTTACTTAAATTATTTTTATAATTATTTATTAGCTTTGTTATTTATTTTTCAAATCATTGTTGTTCTTAGTAGAGTTTTGGAGTTTCTGGTAAAAACCTTTTTGTCTCCTTCACCCATATCTGACATTCATAGGAATTTTTAATGAACTATGGGACAACAGAGTACACCGACTCCCTGCTGCTCTGTGTGTTGCTCCTGCCCGTGGATTCTGAGCCTCTATTAAGATACTGCGAAACTTAGCTGACCTGCAGCTATGAGCAGGGTTTTAGCAACCTCTTTCTTGGAGCTAGCCATTAAAGTGAGGAAAATGTTGGCCATTTGGGAGGAATATCAACCTCTGTGTTCAGGTACCTATGTGCCTCGGTGCATAATAACACAGTTTGCTTATAATCCCCCCCATACATTTCCTCTATCTCTCAAGTGCAGGCAAAGCCATCTCTGACACAGAAAGTCTCCTGCCTGCATTAACATGGTTAAGTCATCCTGTAACTAATGGAAGAGAAACAGTCAAGCAAAGGCCTCTTCTGTTTTTTCACAAAGGCATAGGCACTGAGTATACTGGTAGAAATTACCATAATTACATATTACTGAGCCAAGAATAACAGAAACTCTCCATTTTACCTCACATCTGACTTTAATATAAGCAGCTCAGGTTTCTGTAGGGATTATACATTGTTTAGTCTTCGGTAGAAAGCTAGTATTTAAGTAAATAGTAACCAGAAGAATGTCAATCAGATTTGTCATAAAAGAGTGCATGGCAAGTCAAATCTGGGAATTCGCTGCTGCTCACTGAGAAAGGCAGCCTACTTTTTAATGAATTCTCTGGTTAATAAAGTGGTGATCGAATTAATCCTGCATTCAATTAACTGTAACATCATGAAAGATCACCAGCAAAAGCAAGAAGTAAAAGAAGTACCTAATTAAAGGTCATATGTTTTCCAAATATAGGCACTTCTATTTAAGTATAAGTGTCTGTTAACATCCTTCTCTGAGAACATGAGTCCGTTCAAAGAGCACTGGAAGATGTCTGCAGGATATTTTGCAACACAAACTCCTATTAAACTAAGATAAAACAGCTAATCAGAGAGTTATTTTGTAATGTCCACATTGCTCAACACGAACGCAACCCTAACTCATCTTTAACAGGATTCAGAGAGTTTTTTTCTCTCTCCCTCCTGGACTCTGGAGCACTGGAGGCTTTAGACACTGACAATGATCATAGCAGATGCACTGCAGAGGGGCCATGGATGCAAGTGTGGGTAAAGTGGGCTAGCAGGAGCACAGGTGGGAAAAACATTAGTGTTATGTCCACAGCCAATAAATGTGTGGGCTGTTAACCATGCAAGCAGCAAGAAAAGGTTTGATTGTAGAAAGCAGGAGGAAGAGCAGACTATAGACCTAGCCTTGGTTTTATTTTACAGCATTAATGACAAACTATCTTACCCATTGCCTCTTCTTTTGGTACTCTTCTGCTTATTACTGCAAGGTTCACATCAGTCATGTCTACTCATAAAAACTTACTTACTGGTATATTACTTCAGTGTACTAATTTGGGCCAGCAAAATCCTAAGTTCCCACTATACTTCATTCAGTGAAGTCCCTACAAGCTATCTTCTGTCAATATTAGAAGAGCTTATTGCAAGGGCAGAGGCAGGAATGACCTCGCTGGTCCTATGGCCACAGGTCATAGAATCATAAAATGGTTAGAGTTGGAAGAGACCTTAAAGATCATCTACTTCCAACTGCCCTGCCATGGGCAGGGTTACCTTCCACAAGACCAGGTTGCTCAAAGGCCCACCGAACCTTGCCTTGAAAATTTCCAGGTGTGGGACATCTGCCACCTCTCTGGGCAACCTGTTCCAGTGTTTCACCACCTTCATGGTAAAGAATTTCTTCCTAATATCTAATCTAAATCTACCCTTTTCCAGTTTAAAACCATTATCCTTCAACCTTTCACTACACTCCCTGAGAGTCGCTCCCTATCTTTCCTGTCAGCTCCCTTTAGGTACTTGAAGGCTGCTATAAGGTCTCCCAGGAGCCTTCTCTTCTCCAGGCTGAACAACCCCAACTCTCCCAGCCTGTTCTCATAGGAGAGGTGTTCCAGCCCTCTGATCATTTTCATGGCCCTCCTCTGGACTCACTCTAACAAGTCCATGTCCTTCTTAAGTTGGGGGCCCCAGAGTTAGACACAGTACTCCAAGTGGAATCTCATCAGAACAGAGCAGAGGGGAAGAATCCCCTCCCTCAACCTGCTGACCACGCTTTTTTTGACGCAGCCCAGGATGCGTTTGGCTTTCTGGCTGTGAGGGGGGCACATTGCCAGCTAATGTTGAGCTTCTCATCAACCAACACCCTCAAGTCCTTCTCCTCAGCGCTGCTCTCAATAATCCATGTGAGGAGGGAGCACCTGCCACGTCAGCCAAGGTGGAGAGGACAGTGAAGGCAAGAGGTCAGAACTTATTTGGCCAATGTTTGAACTGATTCAGTAGTAAAAGAGCCAAGTCAGCCACCTGCTCACAGATAAGAATAAACCTGAGCTACTGCTTCTCTGGGACCCAGAGTACCCCTGCAATGTTATTTAGCACAGCTCATATTTACAGGGCCTACATGATTTACAGGTGGTGGAAGAATGAGGAGCACAGGGGATTTGCCACAAACAGCAATAATTTTTGGCAGTAAACATAGATTTTGTTTGAGCTCTAATAATAGAGGACATAAGTCCTATTAGCATATTCTCCTGGAAGGTAATGAGGCATTCAGAATTATTTCTGCAACCTGTGCAGAACACAGGGATATCCTGATTTTAAGACACCAATGCAAGAACTCCCTGGCAGAAGGAAGTGCCTCTATATCTTTTTTTCTGAAGCTGAGGCAAGTTGGAAAAACAAGAGGCAAATTATTTTTTTAAAGTACCAGGATGCAGCTCTTGTTAGGTGTCTTGTTGAAGCTCCCCAGAACTGTGCTGTTCCTCACTCCCAGTCTGAAATCTGGGTAACCCTGCCTGTAAAATCTTTGTTGAATCTAAAACAAAATCCACTAACTTCTGCTGAAGATTTTACTGGCTGGGATAAATGTGCCACAATGCAAGTCTCTGAATACTTCATTCTAAATGTTCGTTCCCTTGGAGTCTCTCTTTTTCTTTTTTTTTTTTAAAGTATAAAATTAAAATTTGTAAAACATTGTTTAAATTACAAATTAGGTACATTTGGTTCAGCAGCACTCGGGAGGCCAAGGTTGCTGTGTGTAACTTCCGAAATTAAAACAGGAAGGAAATCTGCAGTTTCACCCTGAGAGAGAGCAGGACTGTCTTGTGTTGTGTCTGGGACTTGGAAACAAGAGTTGGAATGTTTCAGGAGTGCGCTGAAAAGAAATTAAACCTTACATATAGACCATTCTCCCTAAGATAGAATCTTTATGCTTCATAGAAAAACCTGTTGGTAAATGCAGAGACTGAAGTGCTTCTAAGCTAAAGAACTGCTTGCTGTTAAAACTATTTTACATGAAATAGCCATGTACCTGCATATAATTAAAATGGTTAATTGCAAAATGAATCATGCCATGGTAATGTAAATAGGTTTGGAAGAAATATTGTCATATAAAAAGATATGTAGAAGATCATCCCAGTATTTCCTAGCAAATTAATATACACTATTTTCATGCAATTACAAGGTAATTCATATAATACACACAGGGTAAGTTTTTTAGCTTACAAATGCAAGTTTCAGCTTTTGTTTCACATTCTGTTATTGTGGAGGTCTTTGCAGTATAACAGTGTTTTACCCTGAACACAGACTAAAAATTATTCTTCTAACAGAAGCGATTAAATTCTTCATGGTACTATTCTGTAAATATTTTTCAAGCTTTTCATTTCAGAAATGAACCAACTATCACTTAATACAAGGGAAAATTCTTTTACTTTGGTGAATGAGAGACCGAAGTAATCAATCAAGTTGCATGGTTTATCAAGACTGCCTTAGACCCCGTCATCATCTTGTCATTGTTCAATGCTATTTGCCAACAAATTTCAATTAGGAGATTGTGCCAAAGGACTTCTGGAGTTTGCTGTGATTGTGGAGACTATTTTAAGCTGTGTTACTACATTAACAAGAAGTTTCAATGTGGCACCTTCACCAGTTGTCACCTCCTCCAAAACACTAGACTAAGAAAACCATCTGGATCTTTTGTATTGTTCCAGCTCCACCTTATCCAGGATTTCCTTCCATGAGAGACTCAAGTCAGCCATTTGCCTCATGGATCTTTCATAGCAAAAAAATTTCAAGACCCTCTAAAGCTTTCTGGTGGTAACATGAGCAAGAAATTTCATTCATCTGGTAGCATCCGATGTTTTCTTTTTTCCACTTTCTCAGATTAAGTGAACCTATCTTAAACTGCAGGTACAGAAATGTGCTTGCTTGGTGACACTCACACAGGATCTAAGTCATTCTGCACAGAAATGCCTAGCACAACTGCATAGTGAAAACTTATTTGAGGTTAATTCCTGTTGTGTAGTCATCCTCTCAGTTCTGAGAAATCTTGCCCCCTTGTTATGTGTGTGAAAAAGTCTTGCCTGCTTTCACATGATTAAGCAAATACATAAAACCCTAAGAAATGCTGAGCTGAATGAGAGCAAAAAGACATCTAGAGAGTATGGTTGGGGAAAGCAGAAGGGCAAGGCATGCACGGCAAGGTCTGCCTCCTTTCAGCTTCCCACCAGCAGCACTTTCTAGGTTTCAAAGGCAGAGACTGCATGGAGAAGGTGTGTTTAATCTCCTTTGAAACTCCTGGGGTAATGCAGAAGTCCTGTCTCAAGGAGCACTTCTGCGTGTTTTGTTATTAACTACCTTCAGAATAAACTCCTCAAGACCTGTGAGGTCACATCACCCAGAAGGACATGAGCGTTCAAGTAATGTAAATTAAAAGCAATTATTTGACCAACCATAACAGTGAGATTGATCCAAGCACAAGTAGATTTGTGTCATTCTGATTAGTACAGGATAAAACCAGCATATTCATCTATCTTTCTGTGCACTTCGACCTAATAAAAGTGGGAGTTGTCATCTACTACTGCCATAGCACAAGCAAAATACTTACACAGCATTTAGCCTCACTGTCATTTTTCTCAAAAGAGTATAGAGCATAATTGTGTGGAAAGAAATATGGGGACAGTTCACATTTGCTTTTGCAAATAGATTAGCAGCAATCATTTTCCTGGTCTCTCAGAATATTAGTTTTTCACAGTACACGGCCAATGACTGGGTAATAGCTGATGTTGTTTCCTATGGCATACCACATTAAACTGAAATATTTAATTATGGATATGTTTAATATGCCATGAATTATTGTTCAGTATTTTCTCATAATATTAATTCTTAATTATCCCTTGCTCTACATCCCTTCATTAATTATATTTATACATTTTATCTATGAAAAATAAATCTGTCCCTTTGTGAAGGACAGCTGTCATGCATTCTCACCTTTTCTGTGCTGATGTTTAAAAATTGTGGATTAGCCTGTACAAGAAACGGTACAAATGCTGTTAGCATACTAATAACAGTATCTGGTTTTTTTAAAGCTTATATTGTCTGGAAGAGTGGCTTCTACTCAAAGTTTCAATAGCAGCAAGTTTAGCCTTATGTAGACATTTTAAAAGTAATGGTACCGTAGTTCAGAGGTGCTCCTTAAGAAATTAAAGTGGTTCTGTAGGAGACAAACCTACTGTCAGCTGCACACATAAGTTGTTCAGATACAAATGGACATTTAGTGACAATTACCATATGTTATCTCAGCCACTAATGTATCTTTACCATTTGCTTGTAGTCTAAAATATTGCACCTTAACCTTTAATATTTAATTATAATTATCTTGGATCTTAAAGATAGATAAATAATTCAAAGGTTATTGAAAGGACCTTGCGCTCTAAACTGTCCATGGCTTTTTTTCTAAACACACTTTTTTCCAATAATATAGTATAAAAAATGCCATGAGTGGATGCATCAATGTCATTTAACATACTGGACTTTTTCAAGAGCTGATCCAAATCTCACCACAGTACTTGGGAGCCATCCTACAACATTCTAAATGTTTAGTTACTTAAAGAATTATTGTGGTCAATAGATCAAGTTAAAAAAAATAATCAGTTAATACTTGCCATTAGACTGCATTTATATTATGTAAATCTAATGTTTATCTATCCGTGAGCAGTTGTTATTCTGCTTTTAAGCTTATTCAGTAAACCCTCACTTTTCAAATATTTCTTTTCAGATAGTGCAAGGGTGCTAAATGTCAGTCAACACACCTGAACATACAGATAAACATGTATAAACTCATATACATGCACAATCCATCACTGTGCCTTCAGTGTTTAGGCATACCCCAAGACTGTTGCAGTGCAAGCCTGAGTGAAATGCAATGACAGAATAAGCGAAATCAACTTAATTTAATAATTTCTTTGTTGGCTATTGAACATCCTTGGATAAAGAAGAAAATAATCAGTAATTCATTCATCAGAAGAACAATCTCCTGTTTTGCTTCTTTCTCCATCACTACAAACACGTCCAATTTCTGCAGGAAAAAATGGTTCTTGAAATGGTCTTTATTAGAACCACCTAACCTAAATTTTTATGACCAAATTTGTTCTATGAACACCATTGCTCCAAATATGTTCTCTTTAAATTTCACACCCTATTTCATTATTTTAATGCAGATTGATTAGAAGTCACGATAACCGTTGCCAATAATATGACCCCCTGTAGAGCATACTTCTCCTATCCAGCAGAAAACCTGACTAACTTTCAGTTACATCTGGTTAAATTGTACGTTGCATTGTTAAAACATATTAACATGGTTTAACAACTCAAAAGCTCTTCGGTTTGTTATGAAGGCTTTCTAAAATGATTGGTTTTGAATGCCATTTAAGATTCTTTCACTATTGTACGTGAATAGATAATCCATTGAGTTTTTATCAGTTGTTAAGGACAATTGTCCACGAAGTATCAACAACTACTAAGAGTTCCCACCTCTTCCGTTAATTATTTGTACGCTTCTAGGCCAAATAACCATCTCTTTTGCAACTCTAATACTCAGAAGTTTCCTACCTGGTTGCTTCTATGTTAAAGGAGCTCCTAGTAGAGGAATAAATCGCTGGTTAACAATCCGTGGCACTTGTCTGTCATACAGAGAAGCTGATGGTTCCCTCTTGACTGCAGCCTCCAGAGTTGTGGACTGCATTTCATTCACAGTTTCTCTGAATGGGGCTTTCTGGGAGTTTTTTTTAATGGAAAAGCTCACCTGGGAAGTGTTAGATTAAAATGCACATACTCTGTTAAAAACAAAACTACAGTTTTTACCTGCATTTCCATGTTTTTAAAAAGGGCTTTTAAACAATCTGTGGGTTTAAAAGGGGAATTAAGCCTACATTTGATCGTCTGTTGATTGATTGTAAACTTGCACATATTCTGTTTTAATTTCCAGTGATCATCATGTATAATTTAGTGTGCCTTGCTCCTGAGTCAGTAACATAGATTTACTAACCACTGCATTATACTTGTACCACATTTAATTGAAAATTCTGTCAGTTTGTTAGCACAGTGCTTTATGTAAGCAGCACAGCACATTAAAATCTTGAGTTCCTTTTTGAGAACCCACCTAGAAGTGTTTTATCTGATGTCACAAAATTTATGACTGCAATAAGTGACTGCAAGACTCATTAAAAGGCTGTAGATTTCAAAGCTGTGAATACACTCACAGTATAAGGCATGAAATTTGTGTTCTGAAAGTTCTGAAACATAAAGGTACATTTTCTCTAAAATCATTATAGTATATTTCTTCTGATTTTAAATTGCTAGCTGTTGCAACTATAAAAGATCTATTAATTTCTAAGAAGGGAAATAGGAGAATGGAAGAATCCAGGTCAATGTCTGATGAAGGGAAGACTTTGTGCTGGGTGCAGGATGAGAAAACATATTCTTTGTACAAGCTAAATAGATAATTTCAAAACTATTCCAAAGCAGGACTTATTTTTTTAAATTGATCCAGACATGAGAACCTATAACTGTACTTAATTGTATACCTTATCACACATAAGTGATAAAGTTTTCAGACAGTGAATACTGTGGTCTTGACCCAGCAAAGATTAATCATGTATAGCTGCCTGGGCTGTGAGTTAAATGCCTATATAGTCAGTGTCATTCATTTTAATGAGACATTTTTGAGTTTAAAATCAAGGTAAGCTTGCTAATAAGATTGTTAAGGTCAATGGAGTTATCCTTGGCTTCAAGCAAAGTATGTGCTTACTGAGTTGGCTGAATCAGATTCTGCATCTGAAATTTGGTATGAAACCAAACCCATGTATACCTAAATAAGCAGCATGTTTTGCCGATATCTTTTGAGGGATTATGTACATGTTAAAATTATTGCATTTTGAAATTATTATAATTTGGGGACATAAAAAAACTTGCCCTTGTGTAGAAGAAGGAACAAGAATCTAGAGGTAAATAACATTTTAAAACAAAGACTCCCCCCAGTTAGAAATGGCCATTAATAACGTAACAGAATTTTTTATATAGGAAAGGTCCAATTTTAACAATATTTTTTATATTTTCTTCCAGGAAGATTTTTTTTTTTCCTTTCAGGAACAAAAATGCTCTTCTCATATTGCAGCTATGTTTTCAGTTTAATATGAGTATTTTATTATTTTTTTTATCATTACTTAAAGCCTTTGTTACAGGAGTTATGTGAGAATATGAGTGTTTGGTTTTTTAAACCTATGATTCATTCTTTGCGGTGAGAGGGAAAATCTTGGGAGTACTAACTTTAAGTCCAAAAAAAAGGGAGACAAGAAAAAGAACCTTTGTTTCTTTGGGGCTATGCTATGGAGGTAACAGCGTGGCCTCCTGTGCAGCAGTATGCATACTGGAGCAAGGGCAAAGGAAGGAGATGAGCCCAGCAGAAACAGTGGAGAAAAAGGAAAAAGAAAGAATGACTAAGAACTAGGCAAGATGCAAGACTTAGGAGTCAATAAATGGAGGTGGTGCTTTAAACATTGCACTTTCTTCTCTCGTGACTGCAAGGGAAACCATCAATTCAACAGATATGATGATAGCTAGCATGGAGTGAGTCATTCTAACAACTCTGCCATGTGCTTGAGCACATCCAAGGCAGAACACGTATTTCCTGGAAGCCTAAGCAGACTTAGCATGAGATATTGGAGCTATTAAAATATCACTGTACAAGCTGACAGCTGGGTAACAGCTTTATAGCCAAACCGGCAGAGCTGGCTCCAGGCTTCACAGAAAATGTGGAAAGATATAAATGCAGGCTTCACATCCTGACAAAAAGCAAGGGAAAATCCAGTACTTCTGAGAATTTTTACCAAAGTAAATTGATTTCTTTCAAAAAGCCTTCCTTTTAAGTAAGGCTGAAGCACAGAAGGAAAACTAACTCAGTACTGTGGATTCTGAAATACGCATGTCTCTTCATATATCTGCATCCAAGTTATCACTGCAGGGCTCGTTATAAAATTACCAGAGCTATCCTTTCTCTTGCAGGGAAGGCCCCATACAAACTAAACCTACATAGTTAGGTTTCCTACCAGGAACATGATCCAGTCCTCTGATACAGGCCAAGCATTAATATGAATATTTATTTGTTTCCCAGTAGTTTAAGGTTGGAGCTCTTTCAGTAAAAGTACTGACCCTATCCTGCAATATAAGTGTTCACTGGACATAATAAAATTTATTTGGTTTCAAACTTTCATTTCACAGCATTGTATTTTAATTTAAATTCAGGTTTTTTCTCAGTTATGCTGCTCTGTTCAAAGTCAGGTAACGTGTTCTAAGAGTGATCAGATTTCTGCTTCTCTTCATAGGATTTAATAAGTTTGTAATTAGGATATACACATGAATGTTATAAAATATAAAATTATTTATTAAAATTATGTTTTACTTATATTTATTAAAGTCCGTATAACTTTGTGGTTAATAAAACAACAAGGAGAACAAGACATGTCTTCTTAAATGGTTAGGAATGCATTGATAAATATATCATAGTTAATAGTTAAAATTTACTATGTAATTCAGGATTTTTACATTCCACAATAGGCCAAATAAACAGGCCATCCCAATTCACAGGAATGACCAGTGGAGCAGCTTGTACAGGCAGACCAGTAGAAACAGCCCGCAATCACAACAAACTGTGTGTGTTCCTCCGAGCTGATGACCACCAAATAGCTTCAAGGTCAGTTCACGTTTATAATCAAATGCCTTTCCAAAGAAAGTAAGAAAAGCCTATCTCTGTTGCTAACATCATGAAAGCTGGGTGAGGTAACCAAGTTCCTTCAAGGGAAGAACCACAGCTCAGATACGAAGATGAAATCAAGCTGCAATGAAACTTAGTAGAATGTGACTGGGAAGCATGTCATAGAGGACAAAAGCATTTGAGTTACATCCTGGTTTTAGCTTACTTTGAAATTTGGATTTCTTGGTCTGAATTTGCCGTAGTGCTTTTTGTAACAGAAACTGCAAGAAAATACCAAAGGCAGTAGCCTTTCATTTCAATATAGCCAAATATTTTCTCATATGCTAGGAAGGATTTTATATTTTGTTCATTCTTGAGGCTGTTTGTATTTTCAAGGCTTTGAATGTTTTGATTTGTGAAAGCATTTAAAGATTGCAGTCTGTGATGCTCTGAAGGAATCAAGGCTGACCATTATGACATGGTTCTGAAAGGAAGACACTGGAAGAAAAATATTTTTGGATGAGAAGAAACTTCATATTGCAGCAAAATTTTTTCACTTCATTTTTGTCTTCTTTCATAAACTAAATAGGTAGTTTTAAATTTAAAATAGTTTTAGAATGAATAATTGTATAATGTCAGGACTCTTTCCTCTGCTTTCCTATGAAATAAAGTTCTGCAGAAATCTAACTCACTCCATGAAGCATTTCTTTCTTAACAGATTTACTTTTTATATAAACAAGCATATGGAGTTTTACCAAAAAAGCCATTTGCCTCAATATCCTGTTTTGGACAGTGATTGGTATGCTTAGGGAGGTATATATGAGATGAAGAATGCATAAAGGGTAATGTTTCCCCTGGTACATCATCTCAGTTTCCAGCAATTAGGTAACGTACTTCCTGAGCTGGAGATTGCATCTGGACCATCATTCTCTGCCACGACTGATACAACTACCATTCAAGAAGTCATCCAGGCCATTTCTATTGAATCATGTTGTTTTGAGCATACAGGAATTGGTGCTATGGGAACAAAAATAATTCATGGCCTAGTAAACCTTTCTACTAACAAGCAAAAGATTACATATGCAAAACAGTTCTTCCAGTTCATGTACTATTTCATGAAGTCATGAAGAAACAGAACTATATAAAAATGAGATAACCTGTGAAAAGGGAGGCTGAAAGGAAGGACCTAAAAAATTAAATTCTTACAGGCGACGTGCATATTGCATTGCAATAAGAAAGGCTTAAATAAGGATGAAAACAAGACAGAATGGCAAGGAAGGGAGTTTGCTAGAAACAGGAAAACACCTTTCAAATTGCTGAAGAAAATAAAGAAATTCTTTACTGTAACGGTGGTGAGACACCAGAACAGGTTGTCCAGAGAAGCTGTGGATGCCCCATCCCTGGAAGTGTTCAAGGCCAGGCTGGATGGGGCTTTGAGCAACCTGATCTAGTGGGAGGTGTCCCTGACCACGGCTGGGGGGTTGGAACTCGGCGATCCTTAAGGTCCCTTCAACTCTAATCATTCTATGATTCTATGATTCTATGAAATCATGCATATTCAAGTTATTATAACAAAGGAGATAGTGGAAACTCAGGCAAATCAAATGAAAAGAAAAATTAGACACACTAAACCAGAATATGAAGCTAATAACTAGGAAATAAAATAAAAAAATAATACTAGATCCTTCAAGTATATTAGGAGAAGAAACCCATAGACTTTTAGTAGGGACAGCTGACGATCAGGATATAATGCTACAAAATTATTTGCCTTGACATTCACTGTGGAAGTAAGAGAAATTCCCCCTCCATAACCTCCTTCTTGGAGTGGGCTCAGTAAAGGTCCTGTCTGAAACCAAAGTGATTGTAGGAGGGGCCTTGGAACAAATCAACAAAATGAACATTAAAAACATCACCAGGCCTGGATTGTGTGCCCCCAAGAGCCCTAAGAGACATCAAGGTTTAAATAGTTAAACCAATAACAGTGCTATCTAACCTCTGGCTCAACACTACAGTGGCGCCTGAGGACTGGAGTGTGGCAAATGTGGTACTAGATGTTTTTTAAAAGCTCCAGAGGGACCAAGAAACCTCTAAGTCTGACTTCTTTACTGGGGAAATTAGTACAAGTGCAAAGCTAGTTAGTGGGGCTTCAGTAAGGTGAATATTTACCTATTTGTGTATCAGTATTCCTACTGATACACAAAATTCTCATTTGTTTCTATCCTAAAAAAGCCCACAGTAGAAGAAAATGGACATAAACAAAATAAATTGAAATACCTTTTTGGCATCTAAGAATAAGGAAAAAATCTCTTTCTCCTCATAAAATATATTAAATATTTTTATACAGTTGTCTATTTTAATGGAAGAATATTTTTTACAACTCAGAAAAGTAAAGTTTCCAGTAGTAGGAAAACTAAAAGGTCTGATTCTTTTCTATCCCAGAATATAACCTCATGAAGTTCAATAAGGGGAAGTGCCAAGTGCTGCACCTGGGGAGGAACAATCCCATGCACCAGTATGTGCTGGGGGCCATCCTGCTGGAAAGCAGCTATGCAGATAAGGACCTGTGGGTCCTGGTGGACACCATGTTGAACATGAGCCAGCAATGTGCCCTTGCTGCAAAGGTCAATAGTATCCTGGGCTGCATTAGACTAAGTGTTGCCAGCAGATTGAGGGAGGTGATCCATCCCCTCTGCTCAGCACTGGTGAGGTCCTTACCTAGAGTGCTGTGTCAAGTTCTTGCTCTGCAGTACAAGACACACATGGACATACTGGAGAGAGTCCAGCAAAGGGCCATGAACATGATTAAGGATCTCAAGCACCTGACGTGTAAGGAAAGGCTGAGTTGGGACTGCTCAGCCTGGAGAAGATCGATGTTTATAAATACCTGAGGGTGCAAAGAGGATGGAGCCAGGCTCTTTTCAGTGGTGCTCAGTGACAGTACCAGAGGCAATGGGCACAACCTGAAACACAGGAGGTTCCCTCTGAACATCATGAAACACTTTTTCACTGTGAGGGTGACTGAGCACTGGCACAGGTTGCCCAGACAGATTGCAGAGTCTCCATCCTTGGAGACACTCAAAAGCCATCTGGATATGGTCCTGGGCAACCGGCTCTAGGTTACTCTGCTTGAGCAAGTGGGTTGGATCAGATGACCACCAGAGGTCCCTTCCAACCTCAGCCATTCTGTGATTCTGTGATCTCCTTAATGCAAGAAAATGAGAACAGAAAAGATGCGGAGGGTTGATTACCTTCCCAATCCACAAACTCCCCCAGCCCCGGCTAAATTGGTACAGCTGCAGGGTGAGTCTACTTTTGAACCATTATGAAAAACAACTCCACTCTGAAGACTGCCAGCCCAGCTTTGGACTGGCATTGCTTTGTCTCTCCCTTTCTCTTCTCTACTGATCATTCTCTCCCCATCCTGTTCAGCACAAGCAGAGCCGTCGTCTCACAGCTGGAGCTTCAGTGAGAGCCTTCTCAATTTTGGAGGGTAAGCAATTCCTCACCATTTTCCCTACACTTTTTCTTGATAAAAGTTAGGATTCTTATTTTATTGAGGTGTCCTGACTGTATGTGGGTTGCACAGGTTGCACATATTTTTTCCCTAATTCTCTATACTCAGCAGTTTCCTGTCAGATGGAATTTGCAGGGGAAAACCGGCAGTACATGATTTTGAAACATGGAAACTTTATGCTATTACCCTACAGTTGTACCAATCTACTCCTCTCTGATCAATCTGCCATTATACACATTACTTACTTACTTACATTCATTGTTCCTTCATTTAAATAGCCAATCTTTATGTTTATCTGACAGTTCTAAAACTAATTTATGGAGAAAAGGCAATTCTAGGTGCCAGCTTTGGGGTTTTTTTTGCTTTTATACAGGAAATCAGACTTGAGCTGTTGCAATTCCACCTTACAGTTTAATTACCTCAGCCTTAAGAATACAGAATAACTATTCTACATTTCTGCTTTCCTGAAACATTCAGCTGAACTAGGCTGGCCAAGAGGAAATAGCTGGAAAGAATTCATAATTAGGATCTGTTTGGCTGATTAATAAAATGTTTTGTTTCTAGCTTCTTTAAAACTCTCTTTTCAGAAACACCCTTCTTGCAATTCTCTAACCATGATTTTGAACATTTCAGGTCCGGATCCCATTGCTTTATTCTGAAAAGTCTTGTACCTCTCTGTGCCTTGGCCAGGGCTGGAGCTGACTGTACTTTGCTGCCCAAACCTCTTTCTTCTTCACGTATGAAGTTCCAGCAATAAAAAGTAGCAGCAAAGATCTGCAGCAGAACAGAGCTGCTGTAAAGGGGCATCAGACCCCAGGACCTGACAGGTACACTAGGTGGGGAGTGAGATTGAGGGGTAGTGTCCCTGGATTGTGGGGAAGCAAGAAATATGAAAATTTTCCATAGGGTTTCTGCACCCTTTCTACAAGATTTCTCCCTAAGAAATAGTACGATTTTGAGGTGGACAGAGTCTCGTGAAGATTCATTGATCTGTGGCCTGAAAGCTTAATGATACCATGACATTTACTATTAAGGTTCTCTTTTTATATCACTGCTTCTGTCAATTGCTAAATACCAGCATCCTCTTTAAAGCATTGTAAATACAAGGAATTTTCTTTTTTATAAAATGTCTTTCTACTCTCCAAAATGTTTGTTTGTTGGTTTTGTTTTTTTTTTACCCAAGTAAACTCTGTCCATGCCTTACTATAGCTGAATGCCATAGCTTAGAGAAGCCCTGTGCTGGACTTGGCTAGCATTTGTTCTGGCACACAAGTTAGTTTCCTGCTCAGTCTGCAGTGAGAGAGAGTAGATTGAGTCCAGGTAAGTAATGGAGTAGCTCCCTGGGAAGGAAAGCAAGAAACAGTGAAGGTTTTGCATTAGGGGATCTCCTAAATACAGCATTTTGAGCAATAGGGCATGAGAGAGCAAATCTTTTTTTCATTGGGTAGGTGCACATTCACAGAAAGAGAGGATCTTGGCAAAGATTTTTGGCTGCTGCGCTGGGCTGACTAACCTTACCAGTTCACACTGAATATTACCATCTGTTACTCACAGTAGTCAGCATGTTACTGCTGACTCTGTTTCACACATTTGTACCCAGCATACTGGCCCCAGGCTTCACAAACAGCATAGGATTTCTCTCAACTTTAGCATTTCAAATGTAGAGGCTCTCTTCGAGCTAATCCAAAAGGAGGTCATTAATACAGTTGTTTTGATCAATGATACGGTAACATCATTTCCCTTATCCAATCCCGGAAAAGGGAGATCAGACAGATTACACAGCCACCTTCAGGGACAATTTAGTGGCTGCTAGAGAAAGAAGGTAGGATATTTTTTTAAAAACCAAGATTTTAAGATCTTTTTTTTTGGTGACAATTTTATGTTCTGAAGGCTCACAAAACCAAAAGCCCAGGGGATTCTGCATTTTATTTAGCTCTGTTGATTATCGTAGCACTCTAAAGCTCAAAGCGAGCACGCTCTTTTACTGCTTCTGTCACTCTGGAATACGTGGGTGGTTTCTCCCTAACCTCTGTTTCTCATAAAACACAAGCTGCTAAAACAGCTTTGTTTTGTCCTTCTGTTATCCTTCACCAGCATAACTTCATTTAACTGAAATTTCCTGTAGTGGTTATTAAGTGAAAGAATCTTTCTAAAATAACCATGTGGATTCCAAAGGGAACCCAAAACCATCTCAATATAATAAAAATTCAAAACTTCTTCACTGTATGCCTGATGAATGGTGTGCAATAATTCACAGTGGAAACTCCAGCCTGAATAGTAGAACCATAAAATGCAAAATCAGTAAGTCTGAGGAACTACCAAAAAGTTGCAGACTAAAACTACCAGCTAAAGTGGAGTTGTGGATGCTAACTCTCACGTTTTTTAATTAAAGGGACTAATTTGATTAGAGGGTAAGAGAACCAGATCATCATTTTTGATCATTAGAAGACAGATTATAGTAATGACATTCAATAATAGTTGTGCTGAAAGCAAGGAACAGACATTTACAAATGATTCTCTGAAGCTGCATTTGTATGATCCACGACTGTGTTTGGAGGACTGCAAACAGTCCTTTTGTCCTGTTATTGTTCTGCTCCAAAGCAGCTATCAGTGGATTTACAGAAAGAACTTCTGCTGCAGGCAGCTTCAGTGACTTTGTCTAAGGAAAACAAGAAAGTTGGCTTATTTGCCTCATTAGGTGGAAACCATTAAACAGCAGTAATAGCACAAACCTGCAGCATCAAGTTTTAAAACGTCCCCATATTTTTTATTTGCAGACATCTAAATATCTTCAGTAGACCCTTTAACAGGCTTGCTTTAGTTAATCTCTTTTGTAGACCTCTGAAGTCAAGGTTCACTTATATCAACCCAGATAAAATTACCTGCTGTACCTAGAAATAATTTGTTGATTCCAAAATCAGTCTTCCCCAAAATCTTTTGAGTACTTGAAGGATAATCATTGATTCTAGAAACTTTACAGTAAATAAATATTATGTCAAACATTATACAATAAAACTTGTTTCTAGCTCCAAAGGTTTAGAAAATGGAGCATTTCTAAATCGTTTTTTTTCTTTTTAAGTAGTATTTCTTCCTATATTGAAGATTAATATTGACTTATCTAATTTGATAACACTTCATAGCTCATTAGGTAATTATCTGCTTTGGGACCTTTAATACTTTTTTCCTTGAGGAAGAATTTAGATTTTACAGATGACTTACCACTTTTCATTGAGAAAAAAGTCTATCCCTCTTGGGTTACAGCTACTTGCTATATTGATGTCATTTTTATTTTTCTTAAATGAGTCTGTGCTCTATTCTAAACATACAATAATGCTGGATGAGCCGTACAATGGATTAAGTAGGAACAGCCTGGTGAGACAAATACTGAGTATATAAATAATTAGTCATTACTGCATTTGTGAATTTTGTGCTTGTCTTTTGGTTTTGCCAACTGTAAAACCTTGCCTATTAACGCACAGTTATCTGGTTGTTTCCCCAACAAGGAGAACCACTTAACTCCCCTACACTCATATATGAGACCAGGAGATAATTCAATTGTTCAACAGCCATTGTGACTTCATATTGGCGTAACCATGTCCTTAACTCCTCCTTTGAGTAACACAAGGACCAGTGATTAGCTCATCCACGCTCCAGAGCTGGTGCACCTTCTGACATGTTACATGTGAGTTTTAGAGAGGTTTGGAAATTTGAGACTTGAAGTATATAGTTATGTTGAAAATAAAACCCAGCCTGAGAAGTACGAGCCAGAAGAAGTGCAAGTTCCTTAAACAGATATTGATACATTCCTTGAAAATAGCCAGAAAAAGTCAATAATGGACATATCTGTGTTTGCAAGCTATAAAAAATGGTAGAATAAAAAACTGCAGAAGCATTTTATTCCAACTAGTGTATAGGGACATCTTAGGAAAATGCTCTTTTTTATTTATTTTTTTTTCTCCAAAAGATATCTTCTAATAATGGATAGAGCAGTAATGACTTCTTTATAAGATCTTGTAGGTTCCACCAAAGACCTGGTCATTCATATGCCAAGTCATGGGTATGGCAATGAGAGGACTATCATAGTTAATGCATCCCAGAGTCCTCTATGGAGGTGCATTAACTCTTACACTTCATAAGAGTTTGAATGATTTTCATGTTTGATGAATGATATTTATGATTTTTAAAAGTAAATTTTATATTTCATGGCAAATCACCTTGAGGCATCTGTTCAATCATGGTAATTTAATGTGTTCTAGATGTTTCCAGCAATTTCACAGCAGGAGGGCAGGTCATTGTTTGTTTGTTTCTTTTTTACAACGTGATTCATTTGTACCAGGGATCTTCCTGAATATTATATGTGGCCATTTTTTTCTTACTTTAATACCCAATACATATATTCTTGTGTAAAAACACTAATTTATGGCCATTCAGCCATCTAGTATCTTCAGCAGTGACTGTATAACCACAGATGGAGATATGGAATGAGCCTTATTGTAAGAGCGCTATCTTTTGGACCATAGTCTGTATTTTGCATGTACACTTTGGTAGGACTTAGAGAGAATCATAATTTGGCTTATCAATGTAGTAGTCACTACTCAGTAGAATTCACTGCTGTAAGGAAAAATCTACTTTCTATGGAGAAATACAGCTGGAGTTTTTCTATATGTGTAGGATTTGCCAGATACCAATCACAATTAAAAATCCAAATATCTCAGTTTCAATTGAGTGTTGATGCTGCTGCTCTCTGGAATCAGTCAGGAATTGCACCTGAACAGATGTTAAAGTTATTTTCTCATCTTTTTAGTATTATCTGAATTATTACTGTTATATTGACAATAATAATGTTGCTATCATAAATAAATCCTGTATTGGAGACAAAGAACTGTATATCACATAAAGATAGCAACTAACTTTTTCTTATTTACATTACATAGTATGTGTTAGAACTTTTCCTAGGAAAACTAAACAGCAGATTGAATTCCTTTACGTGTGAACACTAAATGCAACTTGTTTTATTTCACTGTATTCTTAAGTCTGTAATTACACAAAACACTACACACCTGTATATAGGTACATGAAGAAGCTTATTCTGGAAACTTTTGCACTAGTGGCAAATAAAGCTTTTTATTGTCATTATTTACTTACACAGAAATGAAGAATGTAATGGGAATCCCACATATCTGGGAAATGAGATTATATTAAAGTATTTTGATTTGTGTTGTAGATGTGTATCAGCAGCAATTACTAAAAGGGACACACTAACTAGAAGCTAAAAGACATATTTTCTTGCAAAGCCAGATGGAACATAAGTTTCAGCAGCTTTACAAATAAATTTTTCATTTAATTTTTGATCAGATTATACATAAATATATTGTATTTGTGACTCCACATTTTACAAGCATTTATCTTATATTCTGTCTCTAACTTGGATTAGATGTTTCTTATTCTACCTTTCTGAACTCTGGAGTGGGGCAATTATGGAGCAGTCTGCTCAAAGAGGAAGTGACTCCTCGATGAAGTAACCGACATATGGATTCATCAGGAATTCTTCCAATATTTTTTTTTACTCTTTATTCATAAAATTCAACATGTTATTACTGCACTCAGTATTGTCTTTGCACTTCTTCTAGGGTTTCCTGCATCAGCTAAGCTCATCAACACACACGTTAGCATTGAGGCTTTTACCAAAAAAAAAAAAAAAGTTTGTATAAAAGTTATGAACTATGCTACTGTAAAATGGGACAGGGCTAGTGCACATTAAGAAAAAAAATTCCCAAACAAAAAAAACCAACACCACTAAAAACACACCTAAAACCTTTACCACTTCTTGGAACACATTTGTTTTTGTTTAACAGTTCAGCAGGTTTCACTCCTTATTTTTATCCTTTGGGTGTCTCTCTTTTAATTTTCATGAGTTCTTACACAGTTCAGTTTTATCCACAGACGGACAAGGATTTATTGACATAATGCAAGTGGTTTATTCTGAAGGTTCTCAAACAGTATCAGATCTTCTGTGCACAAGCTTTCTTTTTTTGTGAGCTTATGATTAATGTTCAAAAAGGATAATTGTGTTCAAATTAGGATAAATACCACAGGAATCAAAAAGGTTCCATAATTCATCATGGATTTGGCACTATTACATATTTAAATTAATGGTCTGCACAGTAGAGAAAGATATTTTTCAAATTAAGCCTGTAAGGGGTTTCAAGCAAGCTAGAAGACAAAATTTGAGTTCAAAATGTTCTTATTATATCTTTCAATAGGGAAATCACATTGCAGTAGGACCACTTAGTTACACAAATAGACACACAGAAAGGAATTCAAGAAAGAAATGTTAGTGTGGCTAGCACAAAACGCAAATTGAGCCCAAATTAGCAGCATCAGACCCTTGAAAAAAACACGGGTAGGAAATGCCAAACCAGGATCTATAAAAGAGATTATTCTCTACAACACATAGGGAGCTATCCTTGCAGTCGCTTCTTTATGAGACAAGTCTTAGGTGACAAGTCTTCAACAAGGGGATGAACTAGGTGATCAAAGTTCCTTTTAGATCTGTTACTACTACTATTATTATTTTTGGAATTATTATTATTGGAATGTAGGAACTATTTTGTGTGATACTGGGAAATCTATCTGGTCAATGTAATACATATGCAGACAGCTAGAAGTTGTACCATGCTTTCTGAAGTCTTTCTATGCTATACCAGATGGGGCAAAATATTTTTACATGTAGAACATGTCATGTTCAGTATGCCCTTGGGAATCAGGAGGTAGGCACTTAGTAATCAGATTTGTCAGCAGCAGTGCTCTGTCACTTTTATAAACCGTTCAAGCACTAAAATTGGATCAGTCAGCTGAGTCTAAGCTCAGATTTCTGGAAACACATAGTTTGTTTAATTCAAATATAGTTAGCTTTATAGGTGTTTACCTACACTCACCTGTCTGATTAAAGATGCACCAACACATTTGCTATCACACTAAGTGAACTGATGAGAATTTAGTTTCCACCATGCTCACACAGACTTGGCAGTACTGGTGATTTTGGTCTCTTGAATAATTCTGTACCTAAGTGCCGTGGCAGTGCTGATGCCTGCAGTGGTTTTCCTGGCAGGGACTGTGTTCCCTTATTGCCTTATCTGTGCCTCGCAGAACTGCAGTTTTAACTTTTCTGCTTCCATCAGCAGTTGCCTGAGATTTCTCAGATATATCACCTATTGCTTGTACTTTTATCTCCACTTAAGCTCTCATTGCTCAAAATATGTCTCTGATAGATAAAAGTATGCTAGACTGATTTGTTAGACTGATTTTTAACTTGCTTTTCTCTTGCTCACTGAAAATCTGACTCAGTGTTTCATTCTATCTTTATGGTTCCTAACCTATATTGTACCTTTTTTGTTGTAACTTCATTGCCTGTTAGCACTTCAATATCTGTATGATTGCTTTTGAAAATATTTTAGGACTAATAATAATACCAAATTAATTTGGTTTAAATGTAGAATACTTGAATAATATATGAAACAAACTAGAACATGAAGCCTATCTTTCTAAATGTAAATCCTACATTGTTCTTAGATTTACTGAAGACAATTCTCTTTCTGGGAGTTCTCTACTGTCACAGGTGATCTTCTGAGATAATGTTTAAACTATAAAGTCTTATTAAAGTCTGTGCGCATCACTCAGCCTCATTTTGTCTTTGTAAATACAATCAGCAACTAACTCAAAATGCGGGCTCTTCTATCTTCTCATTCATAAAGGTCTTTGCTTTCCCCTTTTATCTCAATTAGTCTTTACTCTGGTGATTGGAGGAAATTAAATTTTCGTTGGAGAAGGATCACTGGAATAATCCATTTTAGGATTTAGAAAATAGAAGGATATGTAGAATATGGTCTCTGCATACTGAACATGGTTCTTTGGCATTTACAGTACACTCAGTTTTAACTGTCTTACTAGAACAGAAGGTTAACGGCTTAAGAGTTGCAAGGTAACTGCATTTCCTATTTAGAAAATGATACTATTTTAAAATACTTATTTGAATAGTTACACATAATCTTACTGCTTTTACGTCTGAAACATGAAACAAATTTTGCTTTAAACTTATCTATTGCTTCCATAGTTAAAATAAAACATAATTTCCTTAGAATAATATTACTTTGTACTTTTGTATCCACTTTAAAATCATATGGTTCTGAAATTAAAGTTTGCTTCATTTTGCATTACACTTGACAGATCTGAATCATCACTGCACTGTTCCTTCAACATTGATTGTAAGAGTTAATGTCCGGAAATTTTTATCTTTTGCCCTTCTGAACAAATGCAGGGTGATCCTGTGGCTCATTTCCTGGCCTATCTAATAGAAATTTTGTCAATTCAGAAATCTTTTTTTCAGCTAGGAAAAATTGCTCCTTTGGATGTACCTCTCTCTTGTCATTGACTTAGAGCATTAGACAACACAGACAACTAACTTAAAGCAGCTGCATTGTTTTAAAGCACTAAAACAAGATAGCATACATCCTAATATGTCCTACCTGGAGAACTCAGGTAGCATTTCATAGATTTTTTTTTTTCAAATGATGGTTTCTTATTTCTGCTGATTCCACATGCTTCAGTTAAGGTTAAACAAGCTTCCTTTTAACAGCACTCAGCTGAGGGTAATCACACTGTAAACAAACCCTGCTTAATCTTTTCTCCTTTCAAAAAGGAGAAAAAGGGGAATAATTTTGGCAGAAAGAATGCCATTTTTTATTCTGTTGTAAACATGTCCCTTATTGGAAGAGTTGCACAATTACATAAGATACCATTAGTAACATCATGTTTCATTACAAACATTATATATAATATGTTTCAGGCCACCATTACCTCTAGTCTTACCTGAGACAGATCATAATTTTAATATATACCTGTGTTCAGCACTGGTCTGGATGTCTGCGCAGCTTCAACTCCAATATTTACCAAAGCGTGTGCACTTCTCTTTGTATGGTTTCTCTCACAGCGTATTCATTTGCTTCAAAGAAGGTAGCTCTCCCAGGTGATTTATTGTTTAATGTTATATATATCACACAGAGCATTTGTTTATGTTTCTATGTGATTTTTATCCATATTTTTAATCAATCCAGCTTTTAAAAAGCCCAATTCTATATATAAGTGGTCCTATACTGGAAGATGTACTTGTTTCAAGGACTGAAGTCCCAGAAATTGCGTTTATAGTGCACGAGAAGGTACGCTCCACAGCCAATATGCAATCCTGCTTCCATGACAATGTGGACCCTGTATGTGCGCCCAGGCTCCCTTTCAACCTAGATTGGAAAGGGGTAGCTTCACATCTCACCCAAATGTTGCCATCCGAACACTCAGGCACAATATCATGGGTAGGCATCCCTACATAAAAACTCAGAGACACTCCCAGATTTAGATAAAATTTAAACCAAATTCCATGTATCAAATGGCTGCAAGGCAACATGAACTAAATGTGCTGGGTGGCCAGAAATAGGTGCAATCTACAGCCAGCTTAGTCTTAAGAAATATATTCCTTTTAGTTCTGGACCAGAAAATTGAACACTACCAACTGTAGAATTTTCCTTCTTCCTTTAACCCCGTATAGCTCCATTTAACTGGAACTATCTCCATCACGGACCATGAAAAAAGCATTTTGAAATCTATCCAACATTGTTTTACTAAAAGAGGATCAGCCATTTCCTCACTGAAGAGATGAAATATTTACCTGATTAAATTATGATGGTATGTGTGCCATAATTACCTAATGAATGTAATGACTTTAAAAGTAACAAATCAGTTTCATTAAACTACTTACCCAAAGATAAAGATTTGACCTATGAAAATCAGGAAGATCTTTTCCTCCACACCCTTAGGTAGTCCTAAGAAAGGAAATGGCCTTAAAGTTCAAATAATACTTAAGGTTTAACATGCCTTAGAGTTCAACAAATTCTGAACAATAAGAAAATCTAACTCCAGGGTACAAACCTATTAGAAATACTGAGACACTAGATTAGTTGGAAATTTTTATTGAAGACAATCAATTTACTGCCAGACACCAGACGTTTCTTGCAAAATTTTATTACCAAAAAAAAGAAAATTGCATAAAAGTTATGAACTATGCTACTGTAAAATGGGATAGGGCTAGTGCACATTAATAAAAATTCCCAAACAAAAAAACAACACTAAAAACAAACACAAAATCTTTACCACTTCTTGGAACACATGTGTTTTTGTTTAACAGTTCAGCAGGTTTCACTCCTTATTTTTATCCTCTGGGTGTTATACGGCTATCACTTTAAACTTGTTAATCTTTATGTTCTCATTCATGTTTTGAGGAAATTAGTTGATACTTTAACAGTTTTTCAATGCATTTCAAAAACCACATGCCAGAGTCCCTTTTCTAATTCTGGGGAGAGGAACATTGACATTTAATTTCCAAAATCACTGAAAGTGCAAATACAAAAAAAACAGGAAAAGAAATGGTAGCTCTTTGTTTCATGATCCTGTAATGACACTTAATGAAGGATGAACCTTAGCTGAAAAATTCTGCAATCAACATCAGTTTCTCAAAGAAGCTGAGCATTCAGCTGAATCATATGGGCACGTAGCTGTTGGAAATCCATCACAAAGGTGTGACTTCTGGAAATTTGTCATTCTAGCAGTTTAAAATTAGCGAACAACTATACATTTCAACCTTAAATATCAGACTGACATTTTGGCTGTTAGTTAACTACCTTTACCTTTTTTATAGAAAGCTTGTAACTTTCTGTAAAATCTTATTAAAACTGTCTTTCTGCTACCACTTCTGTAATAGAAAGGTAGTGAATTTTATATAAATGTCTCTAAATAATCTGAAAATCTAAAGTATTCTTTACACGTAGATTTTATGTGAAGTAGCTTTATATTGTGTATAGCAATTTGGCAAAAGAGAAAAGGCATCTACATGATGGACAGCAATGTAACTGCATTATTCAAAACATCTCTGTGGCAAATTCCTAGCACGTGCTTTTCTTCCTGACACAGTTGTTTTTTAACTGCCGTGATCATTTGCTTGATTATCTTGTTTGTTATCCAGTGTGAAGGGATAACATCAAACAGAAGTGATTTTGTGAACAAATCTACTTCCCAAAGTGCCTATGCCTCCTCCTGCAAGTTTACAGAAAAATCAGAGCTTTTTCAATTGAACATCTGTCTACAAGAAAAGTTTTGAAAACACCCTGCCACATCAGCTGGCTTCCTTCATAAAGATGCCACTGCTGTTCCACAAATGATTACACTTATTTTCTTCTCAGGACTCAGCCTCCCTTTTAAGTGTGGCTAGGATATCAAGTGTTTGATCAAGTTTAAAGCAGGACAGCTTGGGATCACCATTTCTTAATACATCAGCAAATTCCTTTCAGGAATGTACCGTTCAGCATATTATACTCTGGGATCAATTGGTTCCTGTAAACTAGGGTATGAATGACTTAATCAGGGTACAATAGTTCTGAAACACACGGTTTGTAAATCTTGACATTCTGTATTTTTCATGTGTCTGGCGTTTCAAATTTAATTCATACAGATAGAGCTGTAAGATTCCACATGACAACATGCTTTTTTACAGCAGCCATAATTAGTTGTCCTAAGGTGGTAAAGTGAGGTACAAACCAGAATTGCACACACGCTAATTAGTTCTGAGGTTCTGGGAATAAAAATACCTACTCTGTGTGAAGCAACAGCCTATTCCATACATTCCTCAAAGAAAACATCAACCAAGCCTGTGAACACACTGATTGTCTTCCTACATTCTCATCAATCACTGATTCCTCTGTTACGATCCTTCTAGCTATCAAAAGTCAGAATAAACACAGTGTTGGTCTAAATCTGATCCTTTTGGTCAGAAGACAGATCTGGGATCAGAGAAAATCAAAGAGAGCTAAGCATTTACATTGGACTTAATGTAGTTAAGCCTTGGTTTGGCAGCAAACTTTTGGACATATGCCTCCTGCCCTACTGCCCTAATTCCACATTTGCATGTTGAATTCAATGACAAAACTACTATTAACTTCAGATGTCCTGTAACTAAAATAAACTGGTACATGTAAACTAAATTGGGAATTAAAACTGAATTATCAAATTAAGCAACAGAAAAATAGCAAAGTCTTGGGAATTAATAGCTCCACTCACACTGATCTACAGAAGAAGAAATGTCATACTCAGAATCTATTTCCCTATGCAACTTTACCAAGCAAAGTTCCTATGATTGTTTGCATGATAGAGAGAATATGACTTCATTTTTTACTGAAAAAGATCAAAATCACCTATGGTTGTTCTGAAATAATTCTGTTGAAGAAAACTGGCTCAGACTGCTTTAAGAATGAGCACAATAGTGCTAGATAAGCCTGTGTCTCCTGTTAAGAGTAAAAGGACCAGGCACATAATTTCTGCTTCATGTTTATAGTAGATTACGTGAATATCTCCAACCCTCAGTGGATTCATTCACAGTGCACCTGTAAATATCAAGTGTCTTCTAGCGAAAAACATATCCCCCACCAAGATTATCTGTATGCCAGATTCCCTTTGGAGGAGGCTAATAGAAGTCTTGTTGGTATTTTTGTGGCATCATGTTCTCCTAGAGAAAACCCCTGAGTGCCAGGGTGCTAACTCCAGCGTGCTTGCTCAAGTGTGAACAGATCTTCAGTTTGGCTCTCTGTTTCTGAGATAGGAGACATTACATTCCTGCAAGAAATGTCCTTATCAATCTTCTGTACTTGACATTATTTGCACAAGGGGCAATAGAGGCCCTAAAATACCTTGTGCTTCTGGACAATCCTGTCAGCAGCTGTGGAGTGAGCCTGTCCTCACTGTTTTTCCTTGCTGTAGCTCTTCAAAGGTGTTTAACCCGTTAGTTACAGACAACTAACCTGGACCCTGTATTCAGTAGTGCTGCCTGCAGCCTTCTCACCTGTGGGTGTTCATCACAACCAGGCATCCTCCGTGGCAATAAAGCAGAGGGAAAAACATCTTCATCAAGGAAACTGCCATTTTCTCATCAAGCTACTAACAAAACAAATCCATCAAGTTATTTATTTCCCCCAAATAGTTGAAAACGTATTCCGTAGCAGAAACTTGGATTAGACTTTGATGTCACCGGCATAAATCTGTATTAGTTCTATTAACTGCCCTGGACTTACATTTATATAATTGAAAGAAGAATTGGGCCCTTGATATATTAAGACAGCCTTGAGCCAGCTTTCAGACTCTAATTATGAATCCACTGAAAGGGAAAAAGTGTTTGTTATGATAAATACTGACAGAAATGTAGCTACACAAGCCAAGCACTCCCAGTGTAATAACACTACCCACCTGCAATTCAGCCAAACAGAAGGCTAATGCCAGGCAGGGAAACAAAGGGGGATCACGAGGCTCAGACAGAACAGGAACAGAAGGACCATTTGTCAAGCAGTGGCCTTTTTCTTAGTCAAAAATTGGCTAGAAAAAAATCTTGATATGTAATGGATCTATCACACAATTAGGGGTGAAAGACTGAACGATCTAGCTCAGCTTCATAGATCCATCACTGTATGGAATCTATTCCTCACTGCAGTTTGTCCTCTGACTGGAAAAAATAAGAACCAAAGATTTGGGCCTTAACTCTTTGAAGTCTCACTCCTTGCCTCAGATATTCACAACTACCAGAAGTTTCAAAGGAAAGCAAAAGAAACTCAGTATTAGGTTGTTTTAGGAATAATCCCACAAAACTTTATTTCTGCTTTTGCAGTGTAATTTATTCCTCAATATATAGAGTTTATATTTCATTTATATTAGGCTTGGTTTTAACTGATTTCTTTGGAGGCAAACTGTATTGCAATCACATCTTTTATGTCAACCCCCCTCCAACTAATTTGTCCTAATTGGCTAGTTGAAACAGGTGTGATGGAAGAATGAAAATCTTAAAGACCACCGATGGAGAAAAGAGAGTAGCTAAAATTGCTCAGAAATTCTGAGAATCCTCAGAAAAGATGCAGGAGAATGGATCTGAAGGTACTGAAAGCGTCAGTAGGCACATTTCTGAGGCTGAGGTACAGGTGCAAAGGACATGCACCGAAGGGAAAGCAAGCTAAATAGTTTGACTTTCTGCCATAAAAAGTCACAGGGTAATAAGCCATAGGAAAAGATCAATGTTCTGCTTTCAATTCTGCCACAGCTCTATTGGGTGTAATACCAGGTCAGTCATCTAATCAGCCAGTGCATCAGGTTCCCATAAAATAGGGATAAAATGCTTACTTTACAGGTTATAGTGAGGTCATTGGTTCTTGTTAGAAAAAGGCTTTGCAGCATTAGAAAAACCTACAGAAGTGCAAAGTATACATGAATGGAACACAGAAGTGAATGCAGGCAGACATTATGTTGTCCATTTATTATAATAAATAAACACTAAATTGGGACCAGGGTTGATTTCTCAACAAAATTCACTCACTGAAAATCTCCACTTCAACTTAAGCCAACGAGCATGAGGCATTTCCTTTTTGTTCTTCAAGTGTGTACCCTGCCATCTCCTCTGACAATTAGGCCTTTGAGATACAGCCACCTGACAATGAATCCAGCACAGACTTCTGAGAGAGACCCTTTACTTTTCCTTCTCAGGATCTTCATGTAGTTTTGAGTCTTTCTCTTTACACACATGCTGTTCGCAAATCTCTAACTGTCGAATTTTGTTTTATTTAAAACAGATTCCAAATGTGTACAGATAATTTAAAAAAAACAAGAAGCATCCTGAAAATAAAAGGTAACTTGCCCTTCCTCAAGAGAATCTTTGAGGGTAGAGCAACTATGTTCAGGAAAGAGACTCATGTTGTCTTGTCTGATATCAGCCAGCAGTGAAACTAGACTTCTCTTACTGTGAAAACTGATCCATTTGCTTCCACTATTCTCCTGTCCAAAGTTTTCCATATCTGCATGAGGCTTACCTCTCATGAATCCTCATTTAAATTCATGTTTTACATCTTGGCTTCTTTGTTCAATGTTTGGCGCCTTCAGTAGCCACTAGACCAACTGGTCACTCTGGTTTGTGTAGGACAAGGCTATTCAGTTTTCAAGACATTGCCATTTCAGTAACTACAAACTAAAATGTGATATCTGATCATTATATTCAACCTGGGAACAAGGCAAACTATTTTTTTCAGAAGCAATTTCTACATATGGATGTAGAGGAATTTAGGAGACAATAGATGTCAGAGAAGCAAGTCCTGGTTAAAATAATGAATTTGAATTTGACCTGGAGTTAAAAATTTACTCATTAAGTTCACTAAAACACTATGTTTTTCTCCATCTTCTTGGACAGTTCATTACATTTCTGATCTGATGAAGTAGATGTATCATTGTTCACGTTTGGCAAAAAAAACTTCTTTTTATGTTTGAAATATTTATAGTGGTATCATAGGAATATCAACAATAAATAAGTTCTGACAACTGGGGTACAAGGAACCAGGCTTCTATTGCATCCTTATAGGCTCACTAAATATCTTTGATATGGTAGCCACTGACAAATGTTGGCATGTGGTGTGGGCTGTAATTGAAGCTTTGTTAATAGTTAGAGTAGTCCATTCTGGAGTGCTTCCCTGCAGATTCTTGAGATTTTGTGGAGGTCATACTTCATACTGTTACAACTACCATAAATACCTTTGGTTGTCTTTCTAGCTCTCAAATTAGCAGCTGCAATTCCCTTTCTAAAATGACCCTCTCCACTCCAGACATGCCAATACTTAAAATAGCAATATGGGTTAAGGAATTGAAATGCTTTGCATCTGAGTTTTTCCCTCTTAGTGACAAGGGCTTCTCATCTAGCAACTTTGTTTTGCTATGTCTTTCTGGTCCCTTCATCGCATTTGTAAAAGGTTCTCATTCTGGTACTTCATTCCCCAAAGTTTGGTAAAAAGCTATATGTGCTGAAGATCCAATCAGAAAACTTTCATAAAACCAACAAAGAACGTTTCATGCAAGTTATCAATGTAAGAAATCATTTCTGGTCTCAGAGCAACCTGACTCTTAATTCTTTCAGAATGGTCTGAAGATTATAAAATAAGATTAATTACAGTAGGAAAGAGTAAAGACTGCAAAGGCTAGTTGTTGCTAATTCTTTTATAGGATGGGTAAGCTAAGTAAAAAATATGTATCCTGTTAAGTACTAGATCACTTATTACAGAAGAGTAATATTGTTACATTAATTTGTATTTTCATCATTGTCACTATATTTAATTGGTTATTTTATAATTAATTTAATCATTTCATAAGTTATTCATATCACAACTTCTGTTCAGTTTGACAAAGTTGTTTAATTGATCTCTCCAAAGTTGAGATCTATCTCGTCACACTGTTACAAGCAGCAGGACAGCACAAATTGACCATTTGTTAGTATTACAAATGGAAAATATTATGCTTTCATGATGTCCTTACATGTATATTTATGTCCTCTACAAAACACAGCATATCGGACTAATCTTCAGCAGTTATTACGTTCAGATCAACTATTTCCGTATTTTATTACAACCTCAGGTTTCTTTTCAGCCCAGGGAAGTTTAAAAGTATATTAAGCTTAATATTTAATGCAAAACTAGGTTATATAATGGTTTCATATGTAAAGTAGGTGAACAGATGGATCTCCGCTCTTGCGAGCTGAACTAGATTAAATTAGAACTAGATTTAACTAGATTAAATTACATGGTCCTAATAAGGTCATTGAGAAGTAGAAAAAAAATTTAAATAAAGGTGTCATGAATACCATCACAAAAAATGTAATCAGCATAAATTTTTATTTGAAGAATAACAATTAGACATTTTTAGCAAATATTTTTTTTGAAGTACCGATAAGAAAAGTTTAAGAACATACTCTGTGCTCAATAAACTATCTTGTAATGTTGGAATTTTCTGCCAGAGGATTAATTTCTTCCAATCACATCTCGTATCTTGTGTGACAGAGGATTAGCTCATAAACAGATGGTTATATTTGTCACAGGTATTCTGGCCCGCAGCCAGCCAGTAGCCAGACAGGTGTTTTGCAGAAAACCCACATCTGCTTCACAAGAAGAGGGTAGTGTCTGCTGACTGCCTACTGGCTGCTCCTCTCAGACAAAATCAGTATTAGAGCTACATCTGCTACTCCTACTGTGTCCCATTAGATGCATTTGAAACTCAACTACTTTGTAAGCCAATATGCTCATTCTTGACCAAATTTGTCAACATTTTTTCATGCATCATGCAGAATAACTCAACTGAGTTATTCTGGATAATGTCAACTAAATAAGAACAGGATATAAATAGTTAAGTAAATGTATATATCTTTAAATAGAGGTTGAAACATCTTTCTTCATTATTGTTGTTCAGAATATTGATTTCAATAAGAAGAATAATAAACAAGAGAAAATTATCTCTATGTATGAGAGTCCATAATACAGATTTATATATTTCAAAGACTTAGAGATTAATTTTTACACTACAGCAAGCAATGAACTAGCAGACAAGGACAAAAAACATTCCTGAAGAAAGCAAAAGCTAATGTAAATCAGGATGTATAGACAGAGAATACTGACCTTATTTCAAAAGATAACTATTTTCTAAAGCAATGGTCCATGGTCAAATGTTTTTCCTTTCATTTTGCTCTTTAAAGGTAGTCAGAAAATCTTCCAAAATCAGTGCTACTAGTCTCAAAAGTTCTTAGAGGTAACAGAGGTGCATAAAACAAAAAGTCCAGATTACAAAGTATTGTTTGGGGATTATTTCTCCAAGAACTAATTTCTAAAATACCCAAATTCTACAATTAAGTCTGATAAGATTGATGGGAACTTCAGACAATCACAGCAAAGCACATGTGAGAAAGAGCAAAGTATACAAGAATTTTTACCTCTTCTAAGGGAAAAATAGTCGATGAAAGAAACAACTAATGCTGAGATATTTTTAAGAAGCAAAATGGACTATTTTGGTTGACTTACAGTGGAAAGTTAGCATGAAAATTACCCTTAAAAGGGAGTTTTTATCTCAGTTTTAGCTTTTTCCAGTGGTGTTTTGGGGGATTTCTCTATGGCAAGGAAATTCTGCTTTCATTTGGAGTGTTTGAAAACATCAGCAGGGAGAAGAAACATACAAAACCCTCAGAGAAGTTCTTATAATTTTTATAACACTGTTTGATCTTCTGGGGAGATAAAGAGAGTGTCTGCATTTGGAAGAGTAGAAAAAAAGAGAAAGAGCTCTTGGGGAGGAGAAGAGAGACTATCTTTGCTTTTTAATGCTTAAACTAAGTTACTTAATCAGAATTACTTTTATCAGAAAGGTGAGATGAAAAATCCCTGTTATGCTGACTCATTTGTTCTTGCTTATAAAGGAACTATCTGGGCACAGTTTAATTTTTTTGTCTGGCCATTTTTAGATAGAGCTTGAAAATCAGAGGTGAAATCAGTGTTTTAAAGAAACTGTATCTATGTAAACTCTTTTGTTTGTCAGTCTCTCACACCTTTGCAAACTCTTTGACCTAATCCTGAAAAAGCTAAGGAAGTAACATTTTTATCACAATACTACAGGTTTTGAATAGGACTTGGTGATCCCATGTTGCAGACAATCAAATTTGAGGGATTCCAGTCAAAATTTTTAAAATTATTTCAAATATTCAGGATTCCATAATATTACTTATTACAGACTTTCATGCATTTTTTTAATGTTTCCCCTCTTGCTATGTTATATGACCCTTATAAAGATAAGGACATTTTTTTAAGTGTCGTGAAACACAAAGGCAATCTCAGCTCTTCCAGTCTTCCACTTGAGGAGAAAACCAGAGGAATTTCACCTTTTTTCCATGACTTGTTCTGCCTGTGTCTGGCAGCCTTCTTGGAAATTAAATCTGCCAATATCTTGCTGGACTCAAAATGGACAGATAAGGTTGTGGGTTTGATCACATAAGCAGAACCCATTGTGTTATGAATCTATGGTAATACTGTACTTATCAAAGGAGAGAAAATGAATGGATTGCACTGTCAAGTACCTTACGTACCGTCACTATTTTCATTTTTATCTAATTTCGGAAGAGAAGGAATGGGGTTGGGAAAGATCCTAGTAATGTATGTCACTTCTGCTTACTGGAGAAGTGTAATCAAATCTGTTAATGTTCCAGAGACAGATCCTCCTCATTAAGCCTGTAATCTACATGAATGCATCATAGTATGGAGAAGACCAGAAACAGCAAGGTATAACTTATAAGATTGATACATGTCTATACTATTCCTATAGGCTTTAGGATTGGTTTTTTCAAGTTTTGTGGTTTTATCTCAGATTCCAGTTTCAACTAAGCTCAGAAAACCTCATTAATTTGTACCATCAAGAGCAAGTGTTTTTTGATAATAACAGGGTTTATAATACTGTATGGGTGATGCACTGATTGAAAGCCAGTTCAGTTCCATGACCTGTAGCTACATGGCCTGTGAACTGCTTGTTCTTTCCCACCCTTTTCTGGCATGTCTGGAGCCCCTGGAAGAGAGTAGCAAGGGAAAAATATTCCTACATATTGAAGAAAGCAATCAGTGGAAAGGTGTTTGACAGCTGGATGGGAACAGTCTGTGCTAATAGATATAAATCTGTGTAGGAAGCAGAAACCAAGCTATAGTCCATTATACAGAGCCTGTGCACATTCTACTTGAGTGGGAAAAATATATGAGTAAATATGTGCCTGTTTTCTCAGTTACCTTTTAGAGTTAGATTTCACGTAGCATTTTGCCAGCTCACGTGATACCACGTTAGCTCCACAGCAGTTCATTACAATATATAATAATGAGCTGTGAACTCCTGCAGCCTTTTTTTGGTACGTGGCACAGGACTGAATCATGAATAATATCTCACAAGACTGAACAAAGTAGAATAATATAGATGAATAAAAGTAATTGCGAGACCATAGTAAAACAAGAGTATTAATAGAAGTAGGAAAAAAAAAATCAGTCATACCTGCCAAGAATGACGTGCTGAGCTTTTATCATTTTGCTTCAGCAAGATATTTAGCGCAGGAATGCTAAATGATAGTCAGTGTTGGTTTCTGGTTTATGTTTAACCTCTGAATGTGCTAACCAGGAATGTAGGGAATCATTCTGATTTTGAAATACAACTGAGCAGTTATGTGGGAGGGACTGTACAGAGTTGTGGTCATAAGGTAGAAAAATGATAGGGAGTGGATTTTGCTGTGGAACTTTAACAAAATCCTGGAATATTATTAATCTATGCCATCACAAGCAAGCCTTAAAACTGCAGATGATGCTCAGGCGACAGATTCTTAGCAGCAACCAAGAATACTGTATATGATGGGTTAAGGTTTAAGTCATCCTGGGCTCATCTTAGCTCTATTCCTTACTCCAGAAATACTGTACATTGGGATTGTCCCTCTAGCATTGTCAAATTGGTTGTGCAGGGCATCATTCAAATGCTGCCATAGAGCTGCTGCGTCACTGCAAGACAGGACTAAGACCTCCCTTATGCTTTATGTTTTAGTAGATGCATACACTTGGTTTATTTCTTTCTTTTTACATACCACAGGTTTCTCTAACTGAATAAAATTACTTGAAGAGTTACCATTTAATTACACTTTTTGTCTGCTTACTGTGAGTCAGCTGTCCCATTAGAAGGTTTCAAGTAAATAGTACATTTGAAAGCAGCAAATTCTGCAGTTTTATAAAACCAGCAGCTGGTCTAAAATGTATAACAGCTTTAATGTATTGAGATTCAACTGGGAATGCTGCAGAAAAAGAAAGAAGATTCAAGTACAAGGTCCATTTCAGGACTTTTTCAGTAATTCCTCATTTGTTTACCAGAAAACCCTAACAAAGTTCCTCTTCAGAGAGATGAACTGTTAAGAGAGGTAGCTCAGTGAGGGATTTGGAGGATGGAGGATTTTTACTTCTGCTTTTTATCTGTGTTATGATTGACACAGGAATGTGATATTAGACTCCTAGCACATTTCTTTCAGCTGAAACATCCTTGTGGAACCCTCTGTGTTGTATATATTTAAGATGATGCTTCAGCTTCCAGAACATACTAATATGTCCTGGTCAAGCCACTTTTTACCAGTGCAGTCTGATAATATTGTTTCCAAAATCAAATGACACAATGTGAACTCTAGTTTCAAGGACTGGTTAAAACTCTCAAGGTTATGCCCTCCTTGAATCTTTGAATGCCCAACTAGGGAGATTATTAAAAGAGCATGATGAAGGTTAGTGGCCCCTAAAATTAGACCTTACAGCTGTATTTTGATTTCTCTGTGTGCACAAACACAGATATCACCTGTGCATTTGAGCTTCTTTTTTTTTTTTGAGATCTTTTTTCTTCCCAGACTACCATACCCTTCATTAAAATGTAGGAGCCTTAAGGTACAGTATTTTTATTTTACACATATTCCTCTATCAATTTATGTTGCATATGAACTGATAATGTAGCTGTGTGCAGAATTCCCTGAGAAAGCTTTTTGGAGGCAGGTAACTAAAATTCTCCCTTAATTTCAGATTTAGTCAATTTTTTCAGTCTGATTCATGCTACATGACATTGTAAAAGGGCAACACATCCTACGGATGTCATGAAACAACACTTCTAAATGTATTAGCTCTGAAAACCCGAAGAGATAAGTCATTCTTTTTCTTGTTTATCTGTATTTTTAATTAGAGCATTCTGTATGTCACTCTTCCGCTTTTACAGCAGTTTCACTTTCCAGGAGGACATAAAGACTCTTCTAAATTACAGTGGCTTCTAATGACCCCAAGGCTGTCTGGAAACTGAGACACTACTCCACTGCATTTGTTCATTGCCTCCATCGTGCCCTCTCCAAGCCAAAATCCTTTATTTGGTGCTGGAGGCTGGTGAACAAGGACCGGGCTCAGTAGACCTAGGCTGAAACAAGTAGTATTTGCTCAGAAAAAAGGGGACAGCATGCCCTAATGGCAGAGTCTAGCTAAAGCATTTTACACACTGTAAGATCCAATTAGGGGCATTTAGATCAGTAGAGTGATTAAAAATGTCAATTTTAAGCCAATAAGGTCAGTAAATTCAATGTTTTACAAATTTGCTTAAGATGACAACCAAATAATAGTGGGTTTACTTCCATAAAGTAATTAGACAACTTGTTCACCACATGGTTAATTGAAATCATTTGAGGCAGCTGAGACCACTGTTAAGCTTGGGTCTTACATGATAAAGAACAACTTTTACCATGTTAGTAGAAGCCAATGCAGAGGAAGCATTGACAGTTTGGTTTGCAATATTTCAAGAAAGTAAAAAAATGTGTAAATATATACATTCTGATTTATTTGTTCTCTGGATCATGAAGCCTGTGAGATTGTTCTTTTAGTCCTTGTTAAATGAACTGTGGTGACTCAATTGGGCAAAGAAAAAGAAATTTTATATAGATGTCCAAAAACCTGAAAATTATTATTCTGTTATTACAAGCCTCCATAGGTCTCTCTATCTATCTATCTATCTATCTATCTATCTATCTATCTATCTATCCAGGTAAGTTAGCTGTTGGCTGAAAAAGAATTAAAAAAAAAAAAAAGTAAAAGAATGAAAGAGGTTTTGTCTGGATATTTAAGAAGATACAGCAATATGTTATATACTTGAAAATGTAGAAATGCTCGTATCCTGTCAAGCTTGAATCACTGACTACAGCCGAATTGGTGCAAACAATAAATTGAGTTAATGAGCATTGCACCGTCCATATAGCAATGTCAAGAAAAATGAGGAGCAACCAGATTTTCATCCCAGGATTTTATAGCTCTGGAAAACATTTTTCATGCTACCAGGACAAATCTGTTTCTGAGGAGGTGGTCTCCTCTCAGGGCTAGTTAACTTGGGGTCTGCAGTGGAGAGCAATCAAGACCATGCTCCTGAAATGCCTGGAAGAGCAAAGCCACTGTCACCACCTAAACAGCGCTACTCTTGCTTTTCCTAGAAGCTGCCCAGCAGCTATCCCCAGATTCCTTTATTCTGTGCCAAAGGGAAATAATGTGGCAAAACAGGATTTACCAGGCTGAGTATATCTCTATTCAAATGTTAGGAGAATTCAAATTTTGATTTTCAGTACGTGCTTTCCCTCGGACACACAGGGGTTTACAGAGACCTTTGGACTGCAGAGATTTCAAAGATGTTTCAAAACGAAGAACCCTTTGTGCAAATATAAGCATATATGAATATCTGGCGTTTTTTTCCAAAGGTCAGTAATGTAAATAGCCATGTGAGAGAAGGAAGTGCTAAAAGGCACCAGACTGGAACTCCAGGCTGGGTTCAGCTCCTGGCTCTGCTGCAGCTTGTGACTGCAGGCAACTCTTATAGGTATAATATTTCACTACCTCAGCGGGCTGCTATTAATTAATCTCTGTGCCCGAGGTCTGTGTTAGGAGGGATAAGAGGGGGGAGTCCCCTCTGTGAAGCGGTAGCCGGGTTGTTTTCTGTACCAAAGGCACCTCTTTCAAAGTTGACATGAGTGTTTCCGTACAGCACTCCACAGGTAGTCCAGGCAATTCCCTGCTTTCTGGGGCTGAGCTTCATTTCTTTTGCACTCTGTGAGCTACGTTCACTGTAGTTATAAAATTATAATTTCAGACTATGAAAATCAGTTACAGGACTATGAAAATCAGTCATGGGGCAAAAGAAAAAGACCTCATAGTAGAAGAATGAGGGGATGGATTATTTTTTTTCTCCAGCACATATGAATTCAATTTCAGAGAGAAATGAATCTCAGACTGTAAGCACACGAGGAGACCTCTGAGGAGTCAGAACAAAGAGTCTCTTAAATGATAATCAGTCATTCTATCAGCCCATGATTGTAGCAAAATGTTTTTGTTGTAAAACATTTGTCTGACACATGCTTGTAAACCTGCCAAAAAGGATATCCTACTTAAACAAAACAGACATTAGCCTCAAAAGTGGGTTTTCAGTTCAAGATACCCCTGATTTTTTCATAACTTTCGTTTAGTTAAAGCAAATGGTTTGAGAGTACCATTAAATCAAACAAGAGCATAATTAAAGTTGCTATGTGATGGTTAAGCAGAAACAGTATGCCATGGTGGCCACTGCTAGCCCAGCTGACCTATGTCCTGGCACAACGGAGGACAGAACGGGGCTGTTGCAAGTCCTTCAGTGGGGTCCCTGGTGAGGGGTTCCTCCTCCCTGGACACTGGGGTGTAAATTGTCCCTGTTAGCCAAGCTTTGCAGGGCTGCAACAGTACAGCTTGGCAGGACCAAGGTTGTGGCCCTTGCTCATTTACAGGAGGTATTTTGCAATCTCAGCTCTGTCCGCCCTCTGCAAGAAAGCAGTAGGTCCCCTGAGATCCTCACATCTCCCTCTCCTATATGTATGTATCCCCACGCCTCCCAGCTCATGGACAAACCTCTGTACAACCCCACCAAAATCTCTCCTATAGTCTCCATTTGCTGGTTTATGCAGATGGAATCAGCTTTGGTTTCTGGTTAATTCATTTCTAGTGGAAGCACAGAAGCTTACTTAAGCCTATTTAATGTATAGAAAAGGAACTGAAAGCTTATCACATATTGTAAGGTGACAGGCAGTGGCAGAAATGGAATCAGCCCAGGCAGCCCTTTAGCTCAGGAGAGCCAATTGTTGGTTATGAAAGTGAAAAAGGAGTTGGCAAGCCAGAACTTCCAGAGTGTTGGCGGGAGGGGGGGGGGGGGGGGAAGGCAAACAAAGCCAAGAAAATATTTTTTTAAATTAAATTAAAGCAAAAATTAATCAATCATAAGTGATGGGATAGCTCTCAATACTAAGACGTCATATGAATCTACCTGTTCTTGTTCCATCCCTATATTAAATCTGCATATTGACCAGAATTTTGAAAAGATAAACTTGAGAGATTATTAGGGGATTAAAAATAATAGAATTATTAATTTTTTATTATGTTTCTATTGCTTGTAGAAGAAATAGAAAGCAAACTGCTCTCAGGTAGGAATCAGTTTTGAAAGTCAAAGGGGAAAGAATTTATTCTGTTAGGTAGATAATGTAATCGGTTAGTAGAATTTCATTTTATCAAAGGGATGTTCGTGAGCATTAGTGAATAAAGGAGAAAAAGAATGTTTGAACAGAGGTTTTACTTTATTTTAATTTTCATATGAAATTCACTAACTTACAGTGGGATCTTTGTATAAAACAATGAAGACAGACAATTTAAGGTCAATCATCAAAAAGGTGACATGGGAGAGGTAGGACGAGATGGTGATCCAATGATTTTTGAAGACTGTTTTAAGAATTTATTGCAAGCTATTTTAAAGAGCTCCCTGTTAGGGGGATAACATCTCAAGACACTTGGACTATATTGAAGCAAAGGAATTCAACCTTAACTAACTTGCTGGAATTCTTTGAAGATATTACTGCCATGATAGATAAGGAGAATTCTAATTTAATTAGGTTTTCAGAAGATAGTTAGCACTGCTCCACATCAAAGATTACTGGATAAAAGGTATAGAACAAAGGATAAGAGCTAGTATAGGATAAAATTGTCTCCTAAAGTAAAGAACAAAAGACAACGATGCACAGCTATTATTAAAAGAAAAAGAGGTTACTGCTTATGACAGGGTTAGTTGAAGCACATGCTTTAAATGTTCTGAAAATATTAAGGTATGAGTAATTTGAATGGTACTTTTACAAATCAAGGGACAGAGTTTCTGATGGAGTATATCCACTTTGTTCCTTACAGCTATCACAAATTTACCTGTCTCATAAAATCTGCCTTTTAAACTGAAAGAGGGGAGATTTAGATTAGATATCAGGAAGAAATTCTATACTGTGAGGGTGGTGAGACACTGGAACAGGTTGCCCAGAGAAGCTGCGGATGCCCCATCCCTGGAGGTGTTCAAGGCCAGGCTGGATGGGGCTTTGAGCAACCTGGTCTTGTGGAAGGTGTCCCTGCCCATGGCAGTGGGGTTGGAACTAGATGCTCTTTAAGGTCTTTTCCAACCCAAAACATTCTATAATTCTATGATTCTATGTGACAGAATTTTCCAAGTTGATCTGATGGCATAGGGAAAATTACGGATTTCCTACAATATTCCCTTGTCATGACAATGCTTAAATAGGAAAAGTAAGACTGATGGGACAGCTCTCTGCTCTGCTGGTCGAAAAGTTGCCACAAGCAACAGTGGTTATTTAAAAGTTTATTAGAACAACTTTCAGGCTAATCTAATTTGGCACAAGAATTTTAAAACTCAGCTAAGTTGTAATGCACAGACAGCTAACAGACTAAAACTGTGTGCTCACTGTCTGCACTGCCCTTTAAAACTACAGGCAAATAGATTAGAGTTTCCCCCAAGTTCAAAACTTAGAAGAAACTGGGAAATGTTTCCATCACAACTGCTTTATGCCAAGATTTTACGTAATGCTAATGGAAAAAGTGCTGGAAATTAAAGACAAGTTCAGAATGAGTTAGAGGAGCAGAGCGAAAAAAAAAGGGAAGTTAGTTTCAGATAAACAAGGGCACAAAGAAAAGACTGGGCATATTGAGGTGGACAGGCTTTTCCTGTCCTTGTGCTGAATATTTCTTACGTTGCCTTCTCTGTTTTCTGATCATATGCTCCAGGTGAAAGGGCATACTTTGCTTTTGTGCTTTTCTTTCCATAAATATGATAACTATTACTGCTCTAGGCCTGTCCTAAAAAGTAACTTAGTAGTATCTCACCCGAAAGCAATAGCACACAATTCATCATTCGTGATTCAGAGAGCCAAAGCTGGAAGTCATGTACCAGTTTTTGGGACTGTGCCTCCTTTTTACACCTTTGGTAAACTGCGAAGCAGAATTTTATAAAGCCCTTTAGGGGTTATAAATGTGTATACGTATCATAATTACACTGTCTTCCAATAGAATCAGCACACCATTTGCAGTAAGAAATCTCTTTGATCCTCTCTGTAAATGAAGCAAAGTCAGGTGAGCAGGCTTCTCTGACAGAAAGGCATTTTACTGAGTGATTTGCTGGACACAATGTCTCTTGGCTGACACAGTAATTGCAAAGCAAAAAAAAAAATCCTATTATTCAGAATTACAAAGAAATTTTTGAAATTATTTTCTTTAACTTGTTTTAATTGATTTTCAGCATGTAGACTGCAATAATTTTGCAATCCAAATGAGGACACAGTTCTCAGACACGTAATGGGAGTAGGAGTTAGATTACTTAGTAAAGGGCAAATTATCAAAGGATCTGCAGCACCAAGAGTTGCTCTTAGTGCAGAGAAAGCCCAGTATGTGTTTCACGGCAGACCACATTTGGATGGTTGCCCTTCTAGCTGCTGCAAGCACAAATACCCATTTTCATCAGCTTATGAAGGAAGAGTTGGCACCCATAGACACCCCTTACTGGTGTGGGCTGCAGCACAGGAAATGCAGTCATGTTCAAACCCTTTCCTGTGTTTAAGTCCCAATGTCCAGTGGCCTGTAGTGTTTGCTATATACTCACTACCAATTGTATACATGACGATTCTCTTTGGGAGCCACCAAACTGGACTTTTCCTATTTGCCTAAAGAGAATTACCCTGCACAAAATTCACCATAGAGAGAAAATTACAAACTAAAACAACATAACAAATCTGCAACCTTGTCTATGGGGCTGGAAGAGGTACTGGAGAGACAGAAGAGCGCCAAGAGTCTAGGAGGGTGGTCCAGCAAAAGGCCAAAAGTGCAGCAGAAGTTTAGGGTATTGAAGCTCTGTGCAAACAGGCCTCATCCTGAGCAGTGTGGAAGGTCACATCACCAGTTATTGCCCAGCCATTAGAAGCTGGAGCCATTGCTTTGATCAGCCATTTTTGCTAACCTTGTTTGCAGTGGTATAAATAAGAAGTAATTCTATTTTGGTCAGAGAAGTTTAGCCCAGAATAAAACTGCAGTGACATCAATATGAGACCACAAGGATTACAGTCAGCCAGTATACAGAATAGTTATGATCCCACATGGACAATGTTTCCCAGGAACAGGAGTTTTGCATAATTCATTATTAAACTTTTAAATCCACAGAAGAGGGACAGTAAAGCTATCCAATGTATTGTTAGCTCAAGGTCAGATTTGCTGAGTGTTTATCCTCTAGAGTTCTCTCACAGACCAGGTTGGGCAAACAAGCTGGTGTATCTACTAGAAAAAAAACATTGTGTACACCCTGGGTTTTTCCAAAACACGCAGTTTCACAGTTGCATTCACAACAAACAGCCTCAGCATGATGCAGCTCTTCTCACTTTCTGTTTTTGTCACATCTGCCCTTAATGCGGTGCCTAAGATAAAGCATCTGGCTCTGCCCATGGTTGTCCCGGGAAGAGTCTTGCCATTACTTGCCATCAAGGGATTCCCAGGCAGCCAGAGTCCAGGCTGCCTACGTGGACAACACAATGCCCAGGTTGACACCAGAGTGCAGAGCCAGCTGAGATTTCAGCAGTCAGGTGAAAACTAAAGGCTTGTCATTGCACTGAGATCTGTTAACACAAAGGGCATGCAGGAAACTGTTGCTGACATGAATGCAGATTTAGAAATTTTTTGCTAGCAGGATGGTGATTGATTACAAGTTTGAGGGCTGTATTGCTAAGGGTAATAGGGTGAGGAAGTCCCTGTGATGCGTTATGAACATGTCTTCATGCTGTAGTAGTTCCCCTACAAACTGAAACTATTTGTAAGGGACATTAATGTTCTGTACCATTCCTGGTGTTTTCTAGAAGTGTTCAGAGGAAGTTACTGGCTCTCTTGTGTGCCAGATATCAGCGTATGGAAACAATAGGGGGTCACATTTAAAAAAATAATAATAAAAAAAAAGTAACATTTTTAGACAGCTTTCTGACTTGCCATAAAAAATGTCCTTCATCCCTCCTGAGTCTAGTGATGTTCCTCTTTAGGGACTGGGATTGAAAATAACATCAGAAAAGGTAGGATTTTTCAGACAAAAGTTCATTGCTGTTTGCAAACAAAATCCTCCCTGTATTCAGATCAGCCTTCTCATTTAATTTTTCTGCATTCTCTCCTCCTTGTTTCAGGAGTATTTCTAGGCAGAGCCCTTTCCTGATCTTTGAGTTTATTCCTAGATTTTTCTTCCAAGGAGTGGGTGGCATTTCAGTAAGCTGGGCTCACTTGCTCAGTCACAACAAAGGAAAATAAAAATAACCAGCTGAAAAAACGAAGTTGCTGGAATGTGTAATACTCAGCATTAAAATGTCACAAAGTGCCTGCCTATTTATAGCTCTTGTTTTGAGAAAGTGAGGCACACTTTGGGCACTAGATACAATGGAGCACCCAGGAAAATGCATGGCCTTGCATTCTGCATGTGAAAGCCTTTTTATTTGTTTGTTGCAATACCAGTAATTTCCCAGGAAAATGGGGCTTACTCAGAGTTTCAGTTATCTATTTTATGCAAGCAAATGCCAGGTTTGACATGCCAGTTCGGTTGCTGAGTAAAAACTTGGATGACTAAATAAAATCCTATGCTTGTTGTAATTCAGATTTATCCACATATCTTTGTCATTATATCTTTGCTGAGACACACATGCTTAGCATTATTACACAACAAATGCTTTTTCAGTGTAGTAATAGACCTGCAGTATCTCATTCACCAAATGACGAGACTTTGAGGAGGATAAAACACTCCCAATTTGCCAGTATCTAGTCTCTTTTTTTCATGTGCCTCTTTGTCCTTACGAGTCATGCTGAACTACACTTAATAAATTATGAGTTTGCTAGTTTCTCTCTTTCTTTTCATATTTCACTTAATGGTATTGTTTTCCAGTTCAGTAGAAGTAAGACAGATTGAAACGTCAGAGAGCAGAACAACCGGAGAGGTATAATGAAATTGCTGTTTGCAAGAAATAAAAGAAAACTACGTTGCACATAACATGCAGAAGACACATGCAAAGCGACAGCACTATTAGTAGCAGTCCAGAGATTTTTGATGCTGCATTTAAAAGTAAGCCAAGCCTTCCTGTGCACCATGTGGACTGATAGCAGCCAAGAGTCCTCTGCATAGGAGCACTGCAGTTCAGTAGTGCTACAAAAGCATATTTGATGGGCCAAGGTAGATCCCTGCAGGGGACCACACTCATGCTGTCTTTTTGGTAAAGTTAGAAACAAATCTAAGATTTCATAAACTTAAAGGGCAAGCTGTTTTCATAGGCAAGATACACATTTATCCAATACTTTCCTGAACAAAATGGCAAGCAGAGCCACAAATTGAATTCAAGGTCCTCCATGGGCTGTCATCACTGATTGTTGGTGGACTTAAGTTCAAAGATGAATAAGTGAATATGCTTTGCCTCCACTTATGGTAAGCTCATGACACCCTTTTATTTAATAACAGGAACCTACTTGGATTAGACAAGTATGGTAAAGCAAAAATAAGCAGAACCACCATCATCAGTTTTCTTTTTTATTTCTAAGCTGCATCTCATCTCTGGGGTCTCCTGAGTTTACCCTCCAGTTCTAAAGGTAACTGGAGTTATCAGTTCCAAAAAAAAATAAATTTTTAAAAAAAAATCTTTGGAACTTCATTTCTCTGACTGAGACCCATGCCTCAGTTTTGTTATAACTGCACAAATTCACCATCATGAACTGGATATAAACAGTTTTTTAATAAACAATATAGTGGTGGTTTTTCTTGGCTTCTTATATCACAATGCCCCCAAATAAAAGTAATTAAATGATGATAATAAGTATCTGTGTTTGTTGTCTGTATCTCTTTGGGAGACCAAAACTGTACCAGAAACAAAACTTTATCCTGTGTGGATAACCTGTATTCTGCCCAGTTTTGTGCCTGTCCTATTTTACAGTAATTAATAAAAATTCATTCTGAGAACAGAGTACCACAAGAAATGCCCTATAAGGTCAGTTCTGCAGTCCATTTAGCCCCATCCTCTGTCTCCAACAGTGGCAATAGGAGATGCTGGTCAGGGAGAGCACCTGAGCTAAGCAGCTCTCTGAAGGCCCTCCTCCTTGTACTCCCCAGTATCCACAGTACCTGAAGCATGGTCTGAGAGGCCAGACTCCTGCCTTCAGTCCTTCAGTCCTTCAAGCATCTTCGTGTATAACAGTCACTGTACAAAAGCAGCTAGAGACTGCCTGTGCTTTTTTTTGAGACTGAAGCCTATAATCAAGCATGACAACAAAGGTGGATCAAAGGGACCAAAGGTGGGGGAAAAGCACAGTAGAGAAAAGAAGGAAAAAATATCTGAAAAGACTCTGAGGTAAATCAGCAAGACACAGTCCCTAAAAAAAGAAAAAAATCTGAACTGAAGCCAATTAATAAGCATGGTCCTGTGGATCCATTAAGGTATATTAATGCTGCCACTTTCCCATCTGTTCCCTGAGGTTCCAAACCAAAAACAAGTCATCTGCAGTCTTGGCTTTCTTGTTGTGTGAAACATTCATCTATTAAATTAATCTGGAGAAAATGGATCCATTTCATCCCTGGTGGGACTTTGTTTTGTTTTAATAGGGTTGCATACCATGGACTGTAGCCCATTGAGGCCACCAATAAATTACATGTGAATAAAAACAAAACCCAAATGAAACAAATAAATAATAACTGCATGTTATTTTTTTCCTCTAACAGAAATGCCTTTGGGAGAACTGCAATTTTTTTTCTGTTGTGTTGAGAAGGCTAGCAATTTACACTAACAAAATTGGCACAATAGGCCTGGGAATCCTTATTTTTCTATGAACAATATACCATGTCCTCAAACTCCGATATATCTTTCAACTATGAAACAAAATTCCTAGTGCCAGCATCACAGAGGGAAAGGCTCATGCTTGACCTTGTTAAGCAAAAAATTGGAAATGTTCTTTGCAATCTCCCAAGCCAGTAATTCCCGGATGCTTTATATTGCAAAATTCCCTTGTGTCACCCTCTGATTATCATTGCTCATTTAGCTCACCATGGTGATGCAACCACCCACTTGGAGCAGCACCAAAATTTATTTCTAGTGCTTCTAAAACATATTTAAGCTCATGGTGTTCAATACTGTGCCATAAAAGTAGCCCAGAAACTTTACTGTTAATGTGCTTAGCAAAGTTGTGTTCATCTATGTGTTTCCACTTAGGACTAATCTGGATGATTTAATAAGTATTAGGTGGAACGCCCTCCAGTCTCCCTAGACATCCCAGCAAAATTAGCACATACCCTTTGTAGAGAATAAATTGCTAACTACACACTTGTAGGGAAGATGTCTCATTTCTGTGGCTCACATGGTGTCTTCTCCATACCTCCTGTTCTGGTTCTCTTTTTCTGGCTGATTAAATATGTTATCTTTTTCACCCATTCCTTTACAAAAGTACTTTTCAAACTGTTGATTATTAGGGCAGAGGACTGTGACTCAGGCAGCTTAGGTCCCCTCTATGGTTATGCCACAGGCATCCTGCATTTTCCTGGAAAAGTCAGTTTTATATCTGTGTTCCTAAAACACAGATTGTTCATACAGAGATTAATCAAACTGCAAATGCAAATGCCAAAATGCAAATGGCCATTAATAATTGTACATTCCAGAGCTTTTCTGTTATGTATTAAAATGTTTAGGTATAGTCAAACATGTTTATTTTTAATTTGAGAGCATTCTCTTCTTATTGTTCATAAACTATAGAGGCTTTAGAACTAGGATTTAAAATTATAAAAAAATTGTCATCTAAATTTTAACATTAAATTCACTTGTAGAAATTTTAATTACGTTTATTTGTTCCTCCTCTTACTGAAAATCTTTAGATCTGCTATAAGTTAATAAACATCTATTTACTTTTGTGGCAGATCTGAATTTGAAATTAGTAATTCATAAAAATTACTCTATCAAAATAGGAAAATCATGTTTGAGTAGAATTCACTTCATTATGCAATAACTTACATATTTAAAAGGACTGACCAAAATTCAGAATGCAGAAATTCACAGATTCCCAATCATGACGATGGGAAATTTTGAGTTTATTCAAAATAGAGAAATGAGTATTGCATGAAGTTCTCTGGTCAGCTTGAGCATGCTTGGCTGTACAGTGTTGGCAACATGCTCATGGCTTTTCCAGAAGCGGGTACTATGCGGGGTAGGTGAAGAGATCCACTGTATGCAGCCCAGACCCACTACTTGAACAACTTGAATATCATTCTGCATCTTGTCATGCAAAGCTCACAAAGCTTATTTTTATCCTCACCTTTCCTCATTGCGCACACAGATATTTCAGGGAATATCTGTGATATCATGTTTGCATGACCAATACATGAGTAAGACTCCTCCAACAACTTCAATTACTACTTCAGTGAAGAAATCAGCAGATGAGAACAGTTTCTTCATTTTTGCATAGGAAAGCCAAAAGTAAATTTAGTAACTGCAGGAATTCAAGTCATCAAGACGCAGAACGCCAAAGCAGGATGAAGATTTTAGTTATACTTTGTTGAAATACATCCCTCTTCTCTAGATGGGAAGGAGAATTTGAGATTTTTCCTCTAGGGTGCAGATGTGGGAAATCCAGTTAACAGTTCTATTAGACTCTGTGATTTTAAAACCCACAACTCTTGATTTTAAAAGGAGGAGAATGCAAACAATACAAGATAGCTGATATTACATGGCTCTCATTATGTGTGTGATAAACACCAGTGGTTCATGTTAACATCTCTCTACTTTGCTTCATCAATTTTTACACATAAACCTCAGAACATAGATCAAAATCTGGTTCAATTAAGAGTGAGGTGCTCTGGTGACTATCTTGCTTGGTACAACTTTCCAATAAACCAGCAGAGCTGTAGTCTACTGTTGCTCCCCGGAAAAAAATTCAGTTATGAAACGGCACGATGAAAGAAATCACTGCATAGTTACAGGGAAATACCAATTGCGCCTTAAATGAAGCCTTCGCTAGAAATGAATTGGTATATGGGTTAAAAATTTTACAAAAATGCTGAATGTGAAATTGCTTATGATTGTAACAAGAAAGGGGCTATAATGTTTTTCTTAATAATTTTCATAGGATCATAGAATTATAGAATAGCTTAGGTTGGAAGGGACATCTGCAGGTCATCTAGTCCAACCTCCTGCAGTAAGCAGGGACATCTTCAACTAGATCAGGTTGCTTGGAGCCCTGTCCAACTTGACCTTGAACGTTTCTGGGGATGGGGCATCTACCATCTCTCAGGACAGCCTGTTCCAGTGTTTCACCACCTTCGTTGTAAAAAATTTCTTCCGTATATCTAATCTAAATCTAACCTCTTTTAGTTTAAAGACATCAGCCCTTGTTCTATCATGACAGGCCCTGCTGAAAAGTTTGCCCTATTCTTTCTTATAAGCCCCCATTAAGTACTGAAAGGCTGCTATAAGGTCTTCATGGAGCCTTCTCCAGGTTCAACAACCCGCACTGTCTCAGCCTGTCCTCATAGGAGAGGTGTTACATCCATTTTTGTGGCCCTCCTCTGGACCCATTCCAAAAGGTCTATGTCTTTCCTGTGCTGAGGACTCCAAAGCTGGACACAGTACTCCAGGCAGGGTCTCACCAGAGCGGAGTAGAGGGGCAGAATCACCTCCCTCGACTTGCTGGCCACACTTCTTTTTATGCAGCCCAGGATATGTTTTATCCTCTGGATTGCAAGAACACATTGTTGGCTCATGTCCAGCTTGTCATCCAACAGTAACCGCAAGTCCTTCTCAGGGCTGCTCTCAATCCTGTCATCCCCCAGTCTGTATCGATAGAGGGGATTGCCCTGACCCAGGTGCAGGATTCTGCACTTGGCCTTGCTGAACATCATGAGGTTCATATGGGCCCACTTCTAGAGCCTGTTCAGGTCCTGGTGGATGGCATCCCATCCCCCAGGCATGTCAACCTCACCACTCAGCTTGGTGTCATCTGCAAACTTGTGAGGGTGCACTTGATCCCACTGTCTATGTCATTGATGAAGATATTGAACAGTACTGGTCCCAGTACAGACCCCTGAGAGACACCACTCATCACCGATCTCCATCTGGACTCTGAGACAATTGGAGAGAATCGGTTATTCTACTAATGTGGCACCATAACAGCAAAGGTAGATGCATAAACCATTACCACCCTCAGAAAACTGCATTTTGCTGTTCATAACATGTAAAAAAAAGGAATACTTTTCTTAAATGGCTAACGGGGCAGAAGGATTATCTGTGTACATACACATATCCTAAGCAAATATGTATATATATACATAGATATAGATATATATACAGCTGCTTAGGTATTTGACCAGCCTCTGGAAAACAGTAGTTTTTAAAAGGTTAATGTTATAAGGCTCTATCTGGTTGGCTTTTTATACAAGAAACCATCTTGCTATATTTTTTTTTCATTGCAACTCTAATTGAATTGTGTGGAATATATAAATATTTATAAGTATTTATATATAATTTTAAGATAAGGACTCATTTTCCCTGTACCAAATGCAAATGCACAACCCAATTCTGCAGTTTGAGAGGCATTAGGATGGATACATACGTACTGAAAATGCTCATTGCTGTCTATCCCTGACCATTTTTCCCCTTCCATGCTGCAGAGACCAATTCCCATTTTCAGCTTGTCCTTACAGAAACATGTCAGGGAAGCACCCAGCCTCTCCCAATGTTACTTTTCCTAACTTGACCACATTACCACTCCTTCATGTAATTTTAACTTACTGGCTCAGAACAGAAAAAACAGACCACAATATGCAGCTGTGGATGTCAGCTGTCCCAGCTGAAGTGGTTAGATCAACATACCATGAAGGAGCATGAGCCTAATGGATGAATGAAAGGATATGAGCTTTTTCTTAAAGTAAACCTCCAGAAAGCCCTATTGTGGCAGACAGATTAAGGAAGTTTCCTTTTCTGTACATAATTAATATGGGAATAATATATGGGTAGTCTAATCTGGGCTAAGGAAAACCAACTTTTGAACTCCTAGAAAATAAATGAGGGTCATTGCTAAGCAAGCAGCTACACAAAGTTGCCTAAAGAATTTTTTTCTGTGCTTTTGTGTCTTTTTTAAGATGAAAGAATCCACAGTAAATCACTCAATAAAAAAATGACCATGTTAAAGTTCACCAAAGTATGATGTATATTTAAATTGGGCCTGGGACTGAAATATGCAAGGTTATATTTAACAAAGATGAATGTTTTGTTTCATGCTCTAATTGAAAACCTTTGAAACAACATCACTTGCCACAATACCTGCCTTCTATTGTCTTTGCCTAAATAGCCTTGATACTTACCCTGTTTGTAAAGGACAAGCAATAGTTTTCTCAATGTTGGTTTTAATTTCAGTTTGAAAAGATAAAGAAAGAAGAATAACAAAGATTTTTCCTCTAATTTAGGGGGGGAGATGTCAGTTTATGAATTTGTCAGTGTTCTAAAAGCAGTGGGTGTGTTTTGATGTTACGGATGAATCTCACCCATTCGCTCACATTCCCAGCTTTCCACCTTTCCACACAAAGGCCCACAAAGACCTCACCTTTATAGTGGGAAAAAAAAGACTGTAAACCTTCCAGCATCACAGGAATAGAAAGCAAAAAGGCTAAATCAAGCATTAGAAACTATCCTTCATGATGTATAAAATTCTTTTAAAGGAAATAGACCTCAAGCCACAGTGAAAATTTTCCCTACACAGAAGTCAGCTCTTTCTCAGAGGCTTTTGTTCACAGGAAGTTTTGGTACTGATCAGCAGAAGACCCATACACCACTATCATTGACTTTCATGCAATTTTATGACACTCCTTGTTTTCAGCGTCGAGGTGCTTTTTGCCCACACCAACTCTTTACTGTGGTGAGTCCTTCTGCCCTTCACCCCTCAAGCATCTTTCCAGCCAAACGACAGATTAAAGACAAGTAACAGATACCCATTTTTGTTGTTTTTTTCCAAAAGCATAGAGAAATACAGTGGTTTTAGTTTTGGTTTCTTTCACACAGATAGATACAAAATTTATTGCGTATTTCTGCCAGAACAAGAGGGATGAGGAAACTGAGACACAGTGTTAGGATGACATTTTTCTGTGTATTGCTCCACTCTATTTCCTTCGATTTAATCAGTAAAAAATGCTGTGTTTTACACAGCTTCCTTTTAAAACTTAATCTATCCCAAGTTCACATTAAACTGGTCCAAAATTAACTTCAAAGTTTTGTGAATTCTGGCCAATTTTGTCCTGGCTAATTTAAGCTGGAAGCAAGTAATGAAATTCAATACCCAGAGATTTTTGTGTGATTTGTAGTTCAAAGGCGAATTTTGCACTTTCCAGGGCTCTGTGGGTCTACTCATGATATAATGGTGCATACCCCCACCATCTTGGGAAAAGAAACCCTAGCTGACAAATCCCATTCCTCTCAGTGACAGCCCCCCTTGGACTTAACCAGAAAAGGCTGTTTAAAATCTATGTGAAAAATGTATTAATTCCTTTCTAAGCAACAGACATTAAATTTGCCATAAAAAGGTTGTTCATCAAGTTACTACCCCAATGATTGCTAATTAATATTATGTAAATATTATTAGCAACAGCAAAAATTTCTTTGTCATCTCAGTAAACCTTAACTAGTGATTTTCTGCTGTTTATACTTCTTGTATATGGCTGTCACAGATATTTTTCAGCAGAAGAGCAGAAGGCTTCGTCATACAACACCTTTGCTGGTTACATGGACAGTGGAATAGAGTGCAGCCTCAGCAAATTTGCTGATGACACCAAGCTGTAGTGCAATCAGCACACTGGAGGAAAGAGATGCCATCCAGAGGGACCTTGACAGGCTTGAGAGGTGGGGCCATGCAAATCTCATGAAGTTCAGCGAGACCAAGTGCAAGGTCCTGCACATGGGTTGGGGAAATCCCTAGAACAAATACACACTGGACAGAGAATGGATTAAGAGCAGCCCTGAGGAGAAGGAGTTGAGGCTGTTGGTTGATGATAAGCTCCACATGAGCTGACAACGTGCGCCTGCACCCCAGAAAGCTAATCATATCCTAGGCTGCACCTAAAGAAGTGCGGTCAACAGGTCGAGGGAGGTGATTGTGCCCCTCTACTCCGTTCTCATGAGATTCCACCTAGAGTACTGTGTCTGGCTCTGGGACACCCAATTTAAGAAGGACATAGACCTGTTAGAGTGAGTCCAGAGGAGGGCCATGAAGATGATCAGAGGGCTGGAGCGCCTCTCCTATGAGGACAGGCTGCGAGATGGGGTTGTTCAGCCTGGAGAAGGCTCCTGGGAGACCTTGTAGCGGTGTTCCAATACTTAAAGGGGGCCTACAGTAAAGCTGGGGAGGGGACATTTATCAGGGAGTGTAGTGATAGGACAAGGGGTAGCGGTTTTAAACTGAAAGAGGGTAAATTTAGAGTAGATATTAGGAAAAAATTCTTTACCCTGAGGGTGGTGAGACACTGGAACAGGTTGCCCAGAGAAGCTGCGGATGCCCCATCCCTGGAAGTGTCCAAGGCCAGGCTGGATGGGGCTTTGAGCAATCTGGTCTTGTGGAAGGTGTTCTTGGCCATGACAGGGGGGTTGGAACTAGATGATCTTTAAGGTCTCTTCCAACACAAACCATTCTATCAATCTATATAGCCACTGACTTAGGTTTCTGAAACAATAGGTTAATAAAGGGTTTTCATTCCTTGTTCTCAAAGTCTGGACCCACTGATCCATATATACACAACTCTTTTGCCAAATTTGTGAAAGTGCAAAGCACTCCCTTTGGCACAAGAGCAATGGAACATGCAAAAGCACAAGGTCCATGCCTACCAAACCGGAGGGAGTTGCTTACGGGTTCACTGGCTACAGATCCCCCACAGATCCTTCTCTTGCTGTAACTTCACTTTACTGGTTTCCTCCAAAAACATTGTCACAATGTTATTTCTCACCAACCTGGCATTTCCAGTGTATTTGAAAGGTCTACAGATCTATTAACTATCTGAAAAAACAATTGGAAGTGTCGTAGTCCTGAGTATTCTGCAATCTAGTATTGAAGAGGATCCTGTAGATACACAAGCATGTTGGATTAAAATATTTTCTTACTTATTTCTTTAGAAACCAGGAGAATAAATTCTCCCTTAATTAATGGAATTGCACAGCTAGGACTGAAGACACATTCTGGCTTACGTTGCCTTGTGCACTTTTCCTATGGCAGTTAAAACTTTGTTTAATGGCTGATGTGTATCTCTAGCTGATTTAGCATCGTTTTTAGTTTTCACTAATATGCAGATGTCTAACCCCAAGAGACACTACGCATAAAAACATATTTAGCTCTCAATTTGATATATGTATTTTAGCTGATTAATTTTCAAAATATCTATTTGTACTTGTGCCAAACAGACTGCCATTTCCATACAAGCCTTCAGTTTATGCATCAGTACTTTATAAATCTCCAAATAAGATCTTCCATGTTTATTTTTCTTAGAGAGAAAATCCCATTTAATGTGTAGGCCTCTTTTCTTTATATGCATTTTACTATTGAAAGGGTCATTCTAAGTCATATTGGTGTTTGATTACTTTTTTTTTTACTATGGGAAGAGAGGAAATAAAAATAATACTAAAAATACATGGTATTTCTACTGTGGGCTTTATCTACACACAGCCTAAAGTGCATAACCATCATTTTGTTGTCTGATGGTACTGGAGAAAGCCTAGTGGTATGATGCCAGGAGGGGGAGAAAAAAAGACTTTCTTAGAGTTGCAGCCAATACTTTGTCTGCAGCCTGATCTCCTAAAGGACACCTACTCTATTTCTAATGGTGTTTGGTCCCTTCCACGATGTGTATCTCTTTACATGTTTAGTTTCTTGAAATAAATTGTGGAGAATGCCTTTAAAGGGTGTCAGCAGATATTTTATAACTTATTATAAATTTTTAGCTCTCAGTTTTATGTGTGTATTTTGAGTGATTAATTTTCAAAATATCTATTTACACCTATTCCAAATACAAATTTATATTTATAATCTACTACTTATCAGAGAAGTGGGGTACCCACCTTCTGGTCCAGGAAGGGGAATGTAAAGACAGGGTAGAAACAGAAAAAAATTTACATCATCAGCAGCATCCCTGCTCATCCAACAGCCAGGCATTAGCCTGGCATTCAGTCAGTGCTCCACAGAGTTGGGATATGAGATCCATGATAGCATCTATCCTAATTTTTCAGACCCTATCCCTCTCCTGAATACTCCAGTAATCACAGAGCACAATGAGGTCTTCACTGGTTATTGCATTCACCCTGCTACTCCCTGGAGGCATCATGGGCAGTAGGCAATGCTTCCAGAGTTAGCTTAGAGCCTTCTCCTTTGTTTCTAGCATATGGCTGCATGGGGACTCCCAGAGGACCTCCATGCTGCCATGGAAGCAGCCATGATTTTATCCTGTGCAACTTGGCTTTAAAATATTTAATCCAGGACATGTTAACAGCATAGCAAGAGCAAGCCTAGAGGCTCTGCACGTTCAAATATTTATGCTTCCTGGGTGAGTCTGGCAAGAAGTGCTGCCAAGTCTACTGTTATCAGTGTCCTATGCTGGTTAATTTAAAATTAACTTGGGCACTGCCTACATGAGTTGCAGCAACATATTTGACTGAAACCGTCCTGCCCCTCCAGGCAGGATACAGAGCTCAGGGGGAAGGTGGAGATGAGGTGAATCATTTTTGTACCCTTCAAAACCTGAGCTAATTCACCAGCTGGAGAGAGCAACAGTGTCATTTAGGTAGCCCCTATAGCAGTGCTAGGAGAGTACCTTCCCTCAAGGGGGGTGTGAAAGGGGAGCCTGAGAGGCATTTTGCGCAGTACCCACACTGGGGATGCCGCCCGCAGCTATGACAAAGGTGCACAGAGGCTGGTGTTCTGCCCATGTCACAAGACCCTCAGAGAGCTGTGGGTCGTAGAGTAAAATTAGGGATATCCTTCCTATGATTTCATGGGCAGGAAAATAGTTTTGAGGAGGGAACATTTATCAGAAACATTTCCTTTCAAAAAACCCCTATGCCCTGAAGAAGTTAGAGAGGAAAATAAAGCGCTGTGTGAGTTTTCTCATTTTGTCTGCAAAGTTTTCCCTGGGTGTTACTCCAGAGTTGGACCCCAATATTTTTGCTTGCTGGTTTTCCTTTTGAGAGAAAAACATTCAATTAGCATACAAGCATCAAGCACAAGCACGAAAAAATATCAAGCGCCTCGGAGTGTATTTATTTACGGGATTGCTCCAGATGGACGTGCACTATTGTAAAAATAATTCATTCATTTCCCAGTGTCCTTCTCATTATGTACATGGCCATATCGGGCAAAACAAAAGCTTAATCTGTTTTCAGGAGAAAGCAAGTGCAGTTCCCTGCCACAGAAATGATCCAGTATGTAGGAAATCAAGGTTCCTGCTCCTTGATTATTTAAACAGAGCAGAGCCTACTGGGTTCCTGAATCTCTCGTGTAAGCAGCTTAAATGTCACTCCCTGTTCTGCCAAACCACGTTTTGTGTTTAAGTAGTGCTCTCCACTCCTCCTGCTGCTTAACTGGCAAATAATTTCACTTAGTGGAGCCTATTTCAGGAGCAGGAGGAGTATTAAGGAACTGACTCTTAAAAAAGAAACAAAAAGAAAGCAAGCAAGAAGTTTTCCCGGCGGTCGCTCGGTGCCGTGCTGGATTACTCAGGTTTCTAGTTTCCTAGGAACGTAGTAACTTCCCTGTGGGTTGTTTTGTGGGCGGTGTTTTTGAATATATGCTAATTCAGCTTTCCTGACAGGGAGAGGAGCCTTGTCTCAGTTACACAGCTCTCCTGACAGCAAACGGTGGCGAGAGGTTGCTACGGAGTCAGGACATGCACTCCTGCTCGTGACAGGACCGCTTGGCCTCCCATCAGGGCCTGTCAGCACCCGCCTCGGTCACCTTTGTCACCAGCAGCAGGGCCGACATGTGCCTATGACCATGGAGATGAAGGACTCGGGAAGCGTGGTCCTGACAGCCTACCATCCCCACAGCCCAGCCAGGATCCCAGGCATGGAGCAGAGCTTTGTGCAGGACATCCCCCCCAGCCGTTCGCCCAGCAGCAGGTAAAGCCTGAGGGATGGGGACCGGTACCATGCCCTGACGTTTCGCCGGGGTCGGTCGCGGGTATTGTTGACCGTATGTCAGCCCGAGAGCGTTTCCCAATCACTCGGCCACTTCACGAGTGCTTTGCTCTCGCACGTTTCTTGCCTCCACCGGGGAAGTGATTCAGCCCAGTGCCCGCTGGTCAGGACTGGGAGGGGGAAACGCGAGTGCTTATTTTAAATCTTGTAAGTCAACAGAGCAGGCCAGTTTCCTGCCCAAGATACTCAACAAGACAATCCCCAGGAAAAAAAAAGCACGGGAATTACACTTCTGCTGAGGTCGTTTAGGACTGTATTACAGAAAGTGAGAAGTTTGGAGTGACTGAATCTGGCCCTTAGAAAGTTGATTCTGGCTTTGGTTTAGAGGATTATTTAATTCCTTCCCCATTCACCCACCTCATCAGGACCAGCCCTTGCCTTTTTGTGAAATTGCAGTTGGTGCTTTGCACACCCACATACACACAATGAGAGATTGCATCGTTAAAGACTTAGTCTAAATAAGAAAATTCCTCTGGGTTGCAGGAAACTAAGCATTGTCTTAATTAATGCAGTCATGTGTCTGTTTACTTCCCTGCTCTGTAAGAATGCAGGTATTTGCACAGTTCAAAAACAGCAGTTTGGGCAATTTTATTGTTTTAGAAAATCTGACCTTTCTCCTAAATGTACTTGTCTGAGTTTTGCAATTTTCTCCAAAAGAAGTGGTATGAAAGTTCATACTGTAAAAAGTTGAAGAAAGTAGGAAATGTTATTCTGTGGCTTGACTGAAAAAAATGAGAACTAAAGTCTGAGAAAACAGTAGATGTCATTATCTGCAGGAATTAAGTCTGTGTCTTCTCTTTATAAAAATAATTATATTTACTTCATATTATTTATTTATAGCCCGACAGCTATTTTGTTTTCAATGTCATTATTTAGGTTAGCTGCATCTTCCTGTTCTTTGTGCATTTCCCTGGCTGTCTCATAAAGATAACTCCTTTGTTCTGTTAAACTGTTGTTTGAGAGCAGTACCAAAATACACAATTTCATGTTAAGAAAAGAAACACAGTCTGGGCTTTTAGACGCAGTAAGAATGGCATTTGCTACTCAAAACAGAGAGCAGTGGTTTGGCATTGGGCTACTGGGGAGCATGTAATTTCTTCCCTAAGGAAGAATGCTAAACTCAATCTCCCTTTGAGTCTGTGAGCAACGGAAATGTGGTGATTTGCTATTTTTCTTGTAGGTGTGCTAATTGTTTTAAAATGCCCTTGAAACTTAAGCTCAGGGTGCATGAGGGTTTAAATCACATACATATCACCTAAGAAAAGCAGAAGTGCAAATTGGAGTTCCTGAAAGAAAAGAAAAGAAAACAAAAAAAAAAACACAAAACAAAAAACAAAAGAGGATCCTGGCATTTCAATGGAGAACATATTTTGGAAGATCCTGCCATAAGGCAAAGTCATGTGTCTCTTTATATGTCTATGTGTCCATAAGATTTTGGTGCTGTCTTCCCCTTCTTGTACTCAACTTCCTGCAGCTGTCTAATAGCAATAGCCAAATTCTGCCATATGGGCAGTCAGTGACCGTCTGAGTTTCCAAAGCCTGTTCAAGAGAGGGATTTTATTAACCCAGCATGCAGTCCTCTGGAATGCAGAATCCATGAAGGCAAATGCACTGAGCGTTTTAGCAAATGGTAAAATAGGCTCTGACTTAATCCCTACTTCATCTTCTAAGAACTCTTTCCTGGACTGCATTTTCTGTATAGTTTCCTCTCTCGCCATCCTAATGCAAGAAGTTTAACTATAGACTCTGTCTGGTGTTCCTTGATACCCAGGGCAGCCACCCGCACTATGGCATGCTAACTCCTTGACTCTCCAGGAGAATGATTCAAAAAAGCACGCACAGAGCAGAGGTGTTGCCTATTTTTTTGTTTGATAACAAAGGCAGCTGGGAACTAGAACCTGACTTTTCTCTGAATTCAGTTGGGTTTAGTTAGATGTAGGTCTAGTTAAGTCCATACTTCAGATATCTATCTGCGAGAACAGAATCAGTCTTGGGTATTAACTTTCAATCTGATAAACTGCTGAGCAGCTTTCTTTCAGCTTAGGAATCAATATCTTTCATTTTCTTTCCTCTCCCCAAAACATTTCTCTTGCTTTAGAGTGATGGTCCCTTTATATCAGAACAGCTCCACTCACCAAAGCCTGGCTTGGATGTGGGTATCTCTGAGCTATGTTTTCTCTTGCAAACACTTTCACTTTGAGAACCCTCTAAGCAGAGGTTTCTCACAGAAAGGGGAAGCTAATGCAGCCTCAGTCGACATTAAAATGCTCTGCTTCCCACTATTTAAAAAGACACTGATAAAAAAGAAGGAAAGATTTAAGTAGCCATCACAAAACTCTAAACAACTGAGTAATCTTAAACACTCTTGCCAATCCAATTACACAGATTAGAAGCCCATGGACACCAAAGTTTACACTAATAAAGTAATTTAGATGTTATGTTGGGGGGTATCAGCTGGTGGGCTGTAAGGGGGACAGGAGAAGATGTGCTTTAGCTGCTTTGAGTGGAAGATGCACCAGCGTGCAATGAAGGATTCATAGGTGTAATGAAGAGGAGAGCGGGATGAATGTTTGACTACATAGCAATGCCATCACCCATCTGCAAAGGAGAATTCTAGCTTCCAAACTTACTGTTGGGTAGCATTAATAAAAAGGTTAAGAGGGACCACAAATTCCAGCCATTCTCCAGAACAAGACAGCATCAGGGGGACTAAAGATAGTTGTATTTAAGTATCTCCTCCTCAACTATGTATATCATTCTTTTCTATTTTTCTCCATTTGTTCCATCTTGCAGACTTACTTACTTTACCAGTTCTACACATGGAGCGAGCCCTGAAAACTGCACTGTTGAGTTTGCTAGAGGTCCAGGAGAATTCTCCAGCCAAATCTTCCTTTAATTCCATTAATGCAACTAGCAAGTTCATTTTCCATTTTTCTCATGGAACATTCAGGTCCCTTCACTTCACTTGTCACCTGCTTCGCATGACTTCAATTGTTGATACCATTTATATTATTCATATCTTTTTTTCTTGAAAAAAAGATATGAATAATATATTGGAGGACAAAGTATTGGCGAGAGCTCTGTTTTCTTTGCTTCGTAGCGAGACTAATTTGATGGCATATGAGTATAGTGGGGAAGACTCCTGTGCTTGTGGCATCCCTGTCTTTTTTTTTTTTTAATCCCATTTATTAGAACTCAGATGTCAGAAGTACCAGTAGCAAACACCCTAGAATATCACACTATTCCTTTCAATACAGATACTGTCTCAGTGCAAAGGTGAAAGTGCTGATTTATGTTAAGTAATGGTCAACTTTTCCATCCTCACTTTAGAAGATGAAGGACTTTGCAGTTGTGCACAAATACTGCTCCTGGATTATATAGATGAAAAGCGGGAGCACGGCCATACATCTTCCTTCCATCTCCTTTTTATCCTGCTAGGAGACCCTAGGAGGAGTTATTCCTGTGCTCAGAGGAAGCAGGCGTGACCTCTATGCCAAATGGCCAGTGAGGTCTCTAAGGTAATTATGCAATTAGGGGAGTACAAAGCATTCCTAAGTGAGTCATGCTCAAGCTTTCCTTTACTCAAGTATGAGAGTTAGTGCGTCCCTCAGCCTGTTTGTTACTAGCATATCTACCAACAAAGAACTCATCCTGCGCTGCAAATCACAGATATTTCCACTGCAATGAGTGGCTTGGGCTTAAATGTACATAAGAATTAGAGGAAAGAAAAAACCCATTGACAGGCTTTTTTTCCTGCAGAATGGGTTTAGAGCAGCTTTTAAAGGGCACATCAAGCTTTTTATACATGGAATAAACATCTTTATAATCGATACTCATGCAAAGAACAGCATATATGCTACCAAACCTAGGGGCATGCTCCATAAAGGTAAAGGACAAAGTGGATTTCAGCACCACTGAACAACTCAGCCAAGACCCCTTCTTAGCTTTTCCCCTAGTCAAGGGCAAGTCTGGCACATCCAGTTGCTTCAGGGAAATGCCTTTTCAATCTCTTGATGTTCAGCATGTCTCCCTCCTCCTACTGTCAGGGGGTGACTTTCAGGCAGGCAACACTAAAACACTAAAAACAACAGGAAATTTTTCTGAAGTTTCTATGTGGCCTTGAGTTACCTGCTGGTAGCTTCCAGGATTCCTGCTCTCCAAGCCTAAGACTTCCAGATTTGGGGCCAATAATAAAGTCATTACACTGGACAAGCATGGCAGCAGATCCTTTTTGCAATATTCATTCCCTCTTGCAAGCCCAAAGACACTACAGAGATATGTCATGGTGAGCTAAAAGTGTCCTGAAATAATGACTGTGTCTCTGAAGGACAAAACTGGAGGAGGAGCATTTATGCACCAAAATTTGGCTTGTAACAAGAGGAGCTGTATGAGCAGTTCAGATTTCATCCCAACAGAAGCAGATTTTATCACAGTGAAGTAAGGTCTGTATGCCCCAAGGCTGGGTGATCTGGGTTTAATTTCTGTCAGCACTGATTGAGCAGCTCCCCTGCTCAGTTGTATACAAGTGATGTCAAGAATGTCTTCTAAGTGATGCAGGATAAACAACCTTAACTATTTTGGATGTTTATCTCACTCTACCATAAACTTCCCCAGAAGACAAAAATAAAAATCTGGCTCCTTTTCCACAGTAAATCTTGAAATTAGTTGGACCTCTTGTAGTAACTTGGACTCAAAACCTATAAAATTAAAATTTTAAAATGTACTAAAAGTGGTAAAAGAAACCCCACAAAACAGTAGTCTAGGAAAAGACTGTATTGGCACAGGTTGGGCAAAAAAATATATCTTGCAGAAAAAACACGTTTCATAATCTCTAGCAGCTTTCTAAAATATGATTTTTTTTAAAGTATATTTTAATAGATGTTAAGAATGATGTTTCTTAATAAAATATTTACTGGGAGGATGCGTATAAATAAGTCAGACAATGGTAGACACGCTTTTCCTGTAGGTTTTAGAAATACCTACAGAATGTCCTCTGGGAGCCTCACTGAGGAATGTAGTATTTATAGCCAGTTCCTCATGTTATGGTTGAAACTAGAGTTGGCTTCTCTGGTTTCTTTTTAGTTTGGTGCTCCTGCTGTTCTCCCTGGTACCTCCATATGTAGAGCTGATGGAAAACATCTGGCACTGTCCCTTTGATCATTTTGTTTGGCTGAGCGTTTAGCCAGCTGCCCCATTCATTTTTAACTAAGTCACTTATCTCTGATTACATGAGGGTTGGGGCTGCCCGCAAAAAACACATAGGACCTGAGACCCCTGTGTGCCCTACACAGACACCTTCAGATTGCATCTGGCAGACTGACAGCACTGGCATAACAAACAGCCAGGAATCAACAACCATAAAGTGTTATTTTTGCACAGGAGATCAAAATAATTCAGTGTAAATGTGTGGAAAATGTGCAGTGGTGGGAACTGCAACACACGACTATGAAAGACTAGCAAAAGTCCTAGCTAGGACAGTATCTGAAAAGCATCTGGTTAGCACTGTACAAATATAGAATAACATCCTGAAATAATGCGGAGTATCCACAGCAAACAATCAAGTTAACATCCTGGATTTTGGCTAACTGCAGTACTAGCAGATGCTTGGCCCACTCCAGTGCTTTTCTCCAGCTGGCTTGGTGGCACAGCAGAGTAAGGCTGGCAGGCACCATGTCCACCTTCAGGGTGGGACCATGCTCTGTGCAGCCTTCAGGTAACACTGTGGTGGGTGCATTTAAAGAACACAGGAGGGAAACCAGGAGAAGAGTGTCCAGAGTCATGTCCCAACTGGTGACTGAAGTCAGGCATCCTCTCTAGGATTTTGGCCCCTTTGCCTGCCTTCTTCTTTCCCTCTCTATGGTAACACCCCCCACCATGGTCTTCCAAGTCCTATTGTATGTGCCAGGGACTCAGAAGGGGGTGGGAGGAAGAGGAGAACAAAGGAGGACAGGAGAAGGACCACCTTCACAGGTATATGACCTGATTCTCCTCTTTGTGTGCAAATAAAAGGAGTTGGAGCAAGTAAAGAAGCATCTCCCAAAGGACATTGTGTGTTGGGAACATTTATAGTTGAGCACTGAGTTCCATCAGACATATGTGGTAATGGGTTTTGGAATGGCATTTAAGTGGTGATTTTGAAGTCAAAAGCTGAAATGTTTTAAAACACAGGTTGTTTGAAAAAGAGCCTCTATTACCCTGAAGGATTATTTTAGCAGAAGTCAGCAGAACCGCTTGAGTTGGCATCCCTTGTAATTAATGTAAGGGAAAGACTGATCCTCTGTGAGGGATCTCTCGTCTTTGTAATTCACTTCTTCCTCTGTCTGTATCTGTTAACTTTCCAGACTCTGCCAGAGCTTCTGGTCTCTGAGGAGAGTGGAACAAACACTGGAGCAGGGAGCCTATTATCAGCTTGTTCATTTGAAGACGGTTATGTTTTCTTATTTAGGATGCTATGTGTAATACTCGGCTGCTGTAAGCCTGTGGGATTTTCAGATGTGTGAAATCACCTGGTTTAGGATGGAGCTATGCTGGATGTTTAGACAGAAGAAAGCTGAACTAAGGAGAGACAGAAATCTCTGCTACTAAGTGTTGCCATTATTGGATTTCTGCCTGAGGACTGTACAAGACTTTTATAACATTTCTTTCTGTAGAAGTTGTTCTGGGCACATAATGAGCAAAATAATGACCATAAGTCTTTTTGTGGAGGGTAGAGGAGCCCTACTAATGCAGAGAGACAGAAGAGAATGTATACTGAAAACCTATATTGGATGTAGAAGTCTAGGTGGGTTGACATCATTTACCAACTGGAAGACAAGTAAAGCAAGAGGCAAGCTGGGGAACTGTGTTTTAAACATCTGTGGGCTAAACCTCAGGACAGCAGACTCAGGTCACTCTCACAGTTTGCTACCAGGGATGGAAGAAGCTTTAGAGCTGTAAGTCCTCACGTTTTACTACAGCTAATCAGAAAAATACTAGCTTCCCAATGGACAGATTTCGACAGGGAATAACAAATTTATAAAAGGCCTGAATTTGACTCACTGAGTAGTATGTTCCTCGCTAACTACACCCTTGCAGAGCGTCTGCAGTTAACCAGACTCTGGGTTTGTCTATGCAACCTCTAGGTATGGCAAAGGAGAGCCTCCTCCCCATCAGTTTCCCTTTCTCTGGCTGATAAAATCTCAGAGCAAAATATCATCCAGGCTTATTTTCTGGCCAGGTGATTATCATACCCAGCGGTCAAAAGGGAATCTAAAAGTGAGAATGTCAGATCCTTTTTAAGGTTAACATTAGTATGAGAGCAAGAACTGGATAGTTCTAGCACTCAATCTGAAAAGAAATGCTCTTTTTTTATATTCTAGTCTAATAAAATGTCAATAATAAATCTTGCGGTGGAATGTCAAGTGGGATATGAGCCTTGTTTATGCACATGAACTGAGCTAATAATGGATACTTAGGTGTAGTAATGGATGTTTTACCTCTGAATTCAGTGGAAATGGGATCAAGCCATCAGAATTCAGATTTGTTGTCAGTAGGCACAATCTGATTGTGCTATCTCTTTTCTCAGCTCAGGCTTGCTTAATAGGATTCTTGCAGAATAAGACATCAGTATGAAGTCTTAGATAAGTAAAACATAATGGTGACTAGGTCTGTCTTCCTTTTGCAATATTTCTCTCCATTATTTGAATATTCTGAAAACTCAAGTTCTAAATATTTGTCTGGATGTAGCAGAGGTGAATATAAAAACTTTTCTGTAGTTACAGGTGAAACATAGAGTGGGGCATTCTCTATAGGTATTTTGCAAGCTTGGCTGTCCTTGGCCATTTCTGGGCTAGATGGTGCCCAAATCATGCATGTGCAAGGAAGTGAAAGGAAGCAGCGAGCTTATCCTGGTGAACAGAGACAAGGGAAGCCTTTGTACTGGTGCTGCAGCAGGATTTCACATTGAAAGTGCTCGCTTTTGGAGAGAGGAAGCTTTTGGGCAGAAGGAAGCAGGGACAGCTGGCCAAGCACAGGAGAGGGGTCTTTTAAATATGTGGGAGTCTTTAGTCTCCTGCTGAAACAATTGTGTCCGCCTTGTGTAGGGTCCTTCTTACATCTTCCACTCAGAGGATGCATTTCGCCATAATCCCCAGTGATCTGCTGAAATTCTTTGATGCTGCCTTGCTTGCTTGCTTTCTTCCCTCCTTCCGTCCTAATTGCTAAAAAGCAATTAAACCATGAGAATTTAAGGATGACATCATTACTGAAAATGTGAGGTTTCTGGAAGTATAAATTTATTCTTATTTATGTGTGTGTGTACAATATGCACAAGTCCATAGATGGAGCATGAAGCTTAAGGCTACCCATGTGTCACTGGCAATTCACAGAATATATGGCAAGCATTAGAATTACTTATCCCATAAGTCAAAAATTAACTGGAATCTTCTTTAAGCGTATTTCTTCAAGCCATCTGTTGCCTCTGATGAAGAGTGGCAATTAAAAATAAACAAACAAAGGAATCTACTATGTCAATTTTTGAAAAGCTTTCTTCAACTTACAGGACCTCCGTGTTCTGTATTTAGGAAGCACACCACAGAGTTTTGGGAGGGACATTGACTCTGCAGCTGTTTTGTGTGGTCAAGATGCATTTCATCCATAATGGCCTCCAGCTCTTATGGCTTTTTTTAACTATCGAATATTTTTTATAAGACTTAGCTACGCCAAGACTGAAGTTAACTGTGCCACACTCAGCAACGCATAAGACCATGCAAACCAAACCGGCTTTCCTCAGTCTACACTGAACACAAGTAAATCTGCAGTTAATTACATTATGTGCCATGCAACAATGAGTCACTGTAGTTATAAGTAATCGCCCATTTGTACAGGGCGTTTATTGTCATAGGATGTCCTTGGAGGCCCATTTTCTCTTTCCAGATTCTAACATGGGGTATGATATTCATGTGGGTAATGAGGATGTCTACAATTAAGACTGTTAGTGCTATCAAGAATTCTAAAATATACAGTAAAGTCGTACTTTTCAGAGTTAACCTTCTCCTACAGCTTACTGAAGGAAGAAGTAGATGTATTGCTGTTTTATTTAAGGTATAATCCTTTTCTTTTGCTGTCACACATAGGGTACTGAAATTTATGTACGATCAGTATTTAAGGCCCAATTGTGATGCCTGTATTCTGACACATATTGAAAATCTATATTACAGACAAAAAGGAACCAAATAAAGCAATGAAAAAATGAAATAAAAAAAAATCAGTTTGACACAATAAGGTTTAACACTGAGGTAAAAAATCCATGGCATTAGTGAATTTCACAATTACCACATAATGATTACACATTATGCACAGGAATTCAGGCCATCTTTTTATGGAGTGGCTGCAAGCAAATCCGACCTTCCGTTGCCTGTGTCCAGGAGCAGTATAGTGATGTTACAGCATTTTGCTCAAACTAATAAGCAGGCGCAGCACTGTGCTCCTGCAGCCATAGGGCTTCTGGCTTGGAGGAGCCTGTACCCAGCCCACTGACACGGCTGTAGGTGGAACCTTGACGGCTGGAATTCAAAGTGTTTAGACTAATGTTTCAGGACTGATAAGAAAAAAAAAAAAAAGAGTGTGTTTTCTTCTGAACAGGCCAGTCTGCTGATTAATAGGTTAGGCTGGGTATTTTCAGTCTAGCTGTTTAAAGTAAATAGGTGGAAAGCTATACTGCATTTTTCTCAAATATTTTGCAAGCTGGAGGGGAAATTTTATCCAACTTATGTGAACCATAACAAAGTATCTATCTCCTTCATTCGTGTACATCAGATACCAACCAGAGCGAAGCACATGAAAAAGGAGTGGTGCTTGTGATATTCAGTCAGAAAAGCTTATTGACAACACTATGAAGGTATTACTCTGAATCCCTACAGGCACCAGCGGAAGAGTCTAGGGTACAGCAGGGGTCCACAACTAGTCTGGATGAATAAATTTAAAGATTTTAAAGTTTTATTTGGTTAGACTTTTTTTTCCCCTAATTTAGCTAACCCATGTGAAGACTAGAGTTCTAATTTCCTAAAGAACACAATCTAAAATATATTTTATTTCTTAAACAATAAATAGGCCAGTCAGCATCTGAATATGCATTAGAATCTCTTTTCTAATTAAACCTCATCAGCTGGATCAGAAATATGATCATGTTCAGAGGATGAATTGAGCCACATTCAAACACTGTAAATAAGGTTCATAACCTTTATTCTTGAGCTGTCAGTTCAGCCTTTGGTTTCTGAATCATTTCATGGCATTGATCCAGGGCTTCAGTTATGCTGAAAAAGACATTGACCACTGCATAAGTGGGTGGAAAATCATCATTCAGCAGTTAGCTGGTTATATCTGCTGAAAGTATGTCTGTAATTCTGTGAAGGAGATGGTGTTACTAAGAACAGATTTGTTTCTGAGACTGCCTTGAACCCAGCCAGCTGCAGTTAAACCCTCAAAGGCTGACAAAGTGCATTCCTAATTATATCAGTCGAGTGGACGGCTAGATTAAGTTACCTCCTTTGAGACTATTGGTGATGAGTTTCCATCACTGGGATAGATTTTATATTTCATCCAAACCAAAGGAGACCTCAGGATGTGCAACAATAGAAATGAACCAAACATTGAAATGATATGCACCTACCTAATATATGCACAAAGCCTGCAGATAGCCACATCCCATGAATTCACTGGACAAGGTAGTAGCAATAACATTTGATAGGCAATCTTTGAAGTCTTCAAATAAACTTAAACTTAGTATTGGATTCATCTATGAAATTAAGTAAAGTAGTTTGCATCAGGTAGCAGAAGCAGCCAGGAAAATAACAGACAATGGGAAGAGTTTTTCCGATATCTTTACAGAAAATGCATATTTATGGCCTTGGCCATCTTCACAAGGTCTTACAACATTCACTGATGTCAATATACTTAAGCAACTGGTATAGCTGAAGATAATAAGCTCAGTATTCATTTCTCTGTGTTTTTCTGTGACCTACATTTAGTGAAAAATTTAATACTACTTTTCATCATCTGTGACAACCTATAAAATGCCCTATAATGTAGTTACAGCAAACCAAATATAGCATATTCTGAAGATCACTTGAAAGCAATGGGTAGGTCTCAGAGATAAACAATGAACAACACATACTTACCTATACTGAGAGGAGTGACATATCCTTACAAAAGGGGAGGAATCTTCTTAATCTTCAATATCAATTTTGCATCTGATGAAAAGAATTTGCTCACTTTTTGCAAAACTGCTGCTGTGGATTTTATGTTTGGGAGACGTAAGGAAAAATCTTGTTTGCTTAAGCTAACATTTCTGCCACCACTGGCCTTTCTCACATTTAAACCATGCTACCTAAAGCCAGAGAGATGACACAGTGCTTTGCACATGCCACCTGGAAAATCCTGTTTAGAATTACGCAGTGTGATGGGCCGATCAGATAAGTCATGTCTGTAGAGAGGACGTGTTTGTTTTAACTGTTGAGCTGTGGAGGTTATAGAGAGTTGAATCTTTGGATTATGAATGTAATTGACATCTTACAACATTTAAGGTCATATCCAAAACTCCTCTTGGTGGCAGTAGGCTTTGGGCTTGTCTGCAAAGATCTTGATGTTCCTGCAACAAACTCTATATCCTTGATGCACATTGCAGTGCTTCTTTTTGGTCATCTATACTATTCAGTCCATTCTCTTATTTAAAAACTCTTAAATTCCTCACAGGGATAAATCAGTTATTGAATTCCTCTGTAATTACATTTCTATTTAATCCACTTTTCGCATTTATTGGACTTTGATAAAAAACAATAAACTTAGCCAAAAGCTACTGAACTACACAGGAAAGATAATTGAGTGGGCAATTCTGTAATGGTCACTCATGATGGAAAAACTTAGCAAGTTCAATGGGATATTTTTCCTATTAAATTCATCATAGTCACTTTTTTGGATTGCCCTCAGAGAAATATACTTACAAATGGAAACATTATCACAAGTTAGCACTGGACCCCAAAATCCAAACAAAACAATGAAGCAACACAGACTTTCCTTCCTATTCTGATTGCATCACTGGAACCACTGCCTAATAGAGGGATTTTGTTTGAAAAAACTTCCTTCTGTGTTTTTTACAGTGCTGTGTGTCTGCATTCCTGCTCATTTCTATGCTTGATTAGCTGAAATCAAATACAATGATGTAGATCTCCAAGCAGCTATAAAAACTCAAAGTGAGCAATACTAACAGCAAAAAAATATTCTACATTGCAATCTTCATGGGAATTGCTGTGCGGAAAGCAAAAGAGCTGACACAAAATCATGTATGTGTTTTTCCTTCATTTTATTTTGTCATTGTGTAACTACTCAGAAGTTTGCTCTTTAGCAGACTTCAAATAGCTGTCTGGACAGGTAAAAAGGGATGTACTGTTTGTGTCTCTGCCTCATGCACAGCTATCTTCTGGCCAGCAGCTGGAAAGAAGTGGCTAGATTTTAAGAAATTCTGTAAGTATCAAGCTGTGGGATTTTTTTCCGCTATCTGTGATATTCTCTATGCTTTTAATATTACTTTTGAATTTTGATGAGTTGCTCTTTTGTGGTTTTGCAATCATGATTTTGAGAACGGGAAAGGTATGCTGGTCTTTGCAGCTGAAGTTGTGCCTTCTAGGGATGAATCATTGAATTTATTTTGATCATAGACATCAATTTAAATGAATATAAAAATAATTTTTAGGTCCCTAAGATAAGAAGATTGGTAGAGATTTATGTCATCCTATACGTATCTTCAGAATGTGCAGCTTATGTAAAGATAAAATAAAATAATACGGCACCCAATCACAAATCTAACAAATAAAACTTACAATCATTAAAAGAATCTAAAAGAACTTGGAAAAAAACCAAAAATTAAAGGAGATAGTGGCAATTAGTTAATGAAATAGAAAGTACATAAGTAAAGAAGAAAACATCTAAAATCTGCTTTTATGACAACCATGCTTTCATGTGAATGCTTTTGCTGCGCAGACAAGGGTGGGTTTTTTGCATTTGTCTTGTCATCAAACAAAATTTGGCTAGTCTGTCTTTGAAAATTTTTGACAGCATTGGAAAAGATCTTGCTGAGCAGATACACTCTTACATTTCTAAGTAGTAAACTGAAGAATAGGCCAAAACTGTGATAAAAGTAGATGGAAGTTCATGCAAAAATCTTTAGTTGAAGCTTATTTTAAAAGAATTTTGACTTCAGCATTTTGTTTTGATGTGGTACTTTATTTAAATTACTTATTTAATCATGCATTTGTTGAAATCAAAGCTGTTGAAAAGTTCTGCAATTGGATTATGTGGAAACGAAGGTTTTTGACAAGAATATTAAATATTGATTGTTGAAATCAAAATAGTTACTCAGAAGTCTAAACAAGTAGCTAAAACACACTGATGTCCCTGAGCATTTCAACAAAGAAAGCACAAGAAAACACATGTTCATACCAGGTATGGTGGGAGAACTTTTTTGAAAGGTCAAGTCTATGTTTCTTTCATGCAGCACTTGAAATGCCTGAGGTCAAATTATGTATTACACTGCATTTAAGTTCTGTCTATTATCCTATACAATATGTAAATAGGAAAGTCCTGCTTCCCTGGAAATTATGATAAGAAGGTAGCTTCTTGGTTAACTGTGATATCATGCTATGATCCAATGTTTCCCTAACATAAACAAAATTAGTTTATTTTGCATGAAGAAACCAACCAGATAATATCTTGAGAGGAAATTCTTGACTTATACACTTCTGCTGTCTGTACCATAGAAAGTTTTCTGATTTTCTCTGTTTCTTAGCACTTTGTATACCTTTTGATGGATGGGCTGGTTTTAACCCTAATGACAGGATAAATAACAAAAGCAACTATGTGGCTCCTTTGAGTTGCTGTAGTTGTCTAATTTTCATTGGACACAAACTTTATCACAAAAATATTTTTATTAGCACTTGCCATGTGTTTCCTGCAGTGTTTGCTGGGCCTGATTCACACATTATTATTCATATTCTGTTTCATATAGAAATATTTTTTATCAAATTGTTGAATTGTACTTTTGTCACAGATGGACACCTGGGGGAATTATTGTGTTGTCCAGTTGCTCATGAAGGACAGACTCAGGCAACTTCTAAGCTTGACTGTGGGATGTTGAGGTTGACTGTTGGGGTTGTTCATCTCCAGGGACACGTTATTGCAGCCTTCCAATATTTAAAGGAAAGATGGGGACAAACTTTTTAGTAGGGCCTTTTGTGATAGGACAAGGGGTAATCATTTTATCTAAAGGAGAGTAGATTTAGACTAGATATAAGGAAGAATTTTTTTACAATGAGGGTGGTGAAACACTGGAACAAATTGCCCAGAGAGGTGGTAAATGTCCCATCCCTGGAAACATTCAAGGTCAGGCTGGACGGGGCTCTGAGCAACCTGATCTAATTGAAGACATCCCCACTCATTGCAGGGGGTTGGACTAGACGACTTCTAAAAGTCCCTTCCAACCCAAACTATTCTATGATTCTTTTCGGTGTGCTAGAGGATAACCTGGGGTACTCCTGACCCAGCTCCCAGCTCAGATTATTGCCTCAAAGTGTTACAGTAAGAGAAGAAAGCTTTCCCTGTCAATTTTTCAGAACTGTAGCTCTGCTTATGACCAACGTATGGACAGAAAGTGTAGGAAAAACAAACAAAATAGCTGCCCACAGACTTGTGTACCTCCTGAAGCTGTGACAAGTGCATCTATGTGAGCATTTTCTGGAGGAAACTTTAGAGGAATAGGCAGATCACAAATAGAAAATGGCTTAGTTTGTTTGTTCCTTGGTTGATCAAAAGTTATTGTCAAATTCGTACCAAGGCCATAGCTGCTGTCTGGTAGTCAACTATTTCCAAACAACTTTCATTCCCTCCTAGTCTATTAGGACTCAGAAACACAAGCAAGTTGTGATGACTTAACAAGTCACCCCTTACAATGTGAGCTTTTGTAACTGTCCAGGGGCCTGCTCTTAGCACAGGGCAAATAAAAAGTAACTTCACTAGGCTTTTATGTCTTTCACGGCAGAATAACTCTGAATTATGCCACATTTGCCATGAATTAAACTTTCACATGATAAATATAGCTTGGTTGCCAACCACAAACTTTTCCAGTAGTGGCAATAACATTATTTGTTATTATGTTCATTATATATAACATTAATGTTATATATTCTTAAAATTATATACATCTGAAACTCTTTCCCCTGGACCAAAAGAACTCCATAACTATACCTAAGAAAAAATTTTCTTGGGTGATGCATAGATATGAAAAAAGGAGCGTTAGTGCTTCCTCCAGTCCCTACCATCCCTTTCTAAGATAGGAAAAAAAAAACCTTTTTTTTAATCCATGTGTCTCAAAAGTTCCGGGCCATGGTAGTCAACTGTCAACTTCTTAAATAACAACACAGCAACAGGCATACTCACTAAAATGATTATCGAGCAAAGTTTGATTTATATTGGCCATTTCACTGGCTTTATCATTCATCAGTGTAGGATCCGCAGCACAAATAACTTTGAGAAGGAAAGCTCTTTGAGAACATGTGCTAAGTTAATCTAAAATTTCTCTCCAAAGCCAGGAGAAGATTAATGCAGTCATGAAAGCAAAGGCCTGGCGCCTCTCTTAGCTCCTTTTCCAGTTGCCCGAATGCTAAAATGATCACAGAAATTTCCTCTTAAGTCTCACTGCACAACCCACGTGCATGCACAGCTCCAGCAGAAGTGATGGCTGCAGCCTGTCTGGAGAGTCAGCAGTGCCAGCAGCGCAGAGGCAGAGGCACACGTCCCACCTCGGCTGCTCGCCGTGCCCTCCCTGCAGGAGAGCGGCTCCAGCTAGGACGCCTTCCAGTCAGGCAGCCCTCGGCTTCAAAAACATCCATGTAGAAGCTGGCATCTGCACAAGTCACAGGTCTGAGGAAGTTCTGGAGATAGTTGTAACTGTGCTGGAAAGGAAGAAGTGGAAAGCCAGGAGCTTGTTTAAAAAAACAAAGCAGCAACTAGGGTTTTATTTTCTTCCCGCTGGCTTCTGGCAGGTGGCCTCAGTGGATGCATGAGTACTGAGCACTACATGGCAGCAGTCTCGCTTCAGTTCAGTTTGAATCTAGCATATGAACAAGCAGAGAGCCATCTCCTGTTGTCCCTGCTCAGTCATCCTAGCTGTGGCCTTCCATCCCCCCACCAAAACATCCGAATAACCTCTGAAGCAGGCGTCAATACTCTCCAACACAACGGCACACTCACCACACACATTTGGGGAGCTCATCAGAAGACAGAGTCAGCATTTTCCTTCCTTCAGTAGCTCTGAACTCCTGATGGTGCTTGCCCAAGCACTGCTGATAAAAGTCAGATCTGTGTTAAAAACAAGCAGCAGTTTTTGCAGATCTTGCTTTAACTCCATGCTTGCGAAAAGGTGATGAGGCGATTTCAGTACATTGCCCTCCTCTCCCAGTGCACCTATGGCTTGTTTTGTAGAAAAGGCAAAGCAAGAAAGGGGAAAATGAGAGAGAGAGAGAGAGAGGTATTAAAATGCAAACCAAAGAGCTTATTAATATGGCAAAGCTAACATAATGCCATCTGGCTTATGTCTGGTCTCCATTTGGAGCTTGATCCTGATGGGTACTTAGTGCTCAGGCTGTTCCCAATGGCACTCTCCAGAGCATGCTTAACATTAAGTGCTTTACTGGATCGTGGCCAACATGCTGAGCACCTCACAGGAATCAGTCCTTGCTTAATTTTTCTGGTTTGTAGAAAAAAACTCTTTCCATCTCTGAGCCCTGGCACTTCTGACCAAGATTTTCCTTCCCCACCCCACTCCATCCCCAGTAATTTTTCTTTTTATTCTGAATTGTTAGGGCCAAGTAGGGTTAGAACACTGGTTGCCCACTGTGGAAACTCCAGTTTAGACCACTGGCCTCTGAGGAAACTCCAGAGGACAATATTTTAGCCTGAACTGAGGTCCTACCTGGAGTTATTCAAAACTCCTTTTGCTCAAACTGTGAAAAAGAAAAACTTCAGAGGAGACGGGAGAGCATGTAATAAATTCTCACGCATTGTCAACATATAATCCAAAGGGGCAATGGACTGTTAAATCAAATCAAAGAAATCCCTAGAAAACCAAGGCTCATGGTGTGCCTGACAGGGTACACACTGTATGAAATACTTCAAGTCGATAATTCTAAACGCGTCTGTCACCACAAGGTGTACCTTCCATGCACTCAGCTTCCATCTCTTTCCGATAACAGTGAATCTTTGCAAAGAGCAGCTGTAAATTACAATTCCTACCCAAATTTTCAAATTTTATAGCCAAATCTGTAACCAGTCTGAAGACTATTACGAGAAAAACGATGACAAAGCAAGCAGAGCTACTTTTTGCTGTCATGGCAAGTCTGCTCAAGGTTTTAGTTTCAGGGTCAGGCTGCATAATTACCCTATCAGCTGGTCATTACTCAATGCTTTAAAAACCCTTGAGGTGTATACATTCACCGTGGCACGGTCTCTCCCGTGTTCTGTAGCCATTTGTGCATCCGTACCTCTGTGTGTGTGTGCAAGGGGTGTGTTAGTCGCCTGCAGTGCATCAGCTGTGGTACCAGAGTGCAGACACCCAGCCAGCATTTCAGCGCTGTGGAAAACCACACTCCCCAGTAACACTTCCCCTTCCTCACCTGCCCCCTCCTCACTCTCCCCTGTCCCCACAACAAAATTTGACCAGCATTGCAAACCTCTGGTCCCACCTTCAAACAGCTGCTATATTCTCTAAGCATCCTGCCAGAAAGAAAAGCAAAAATAAAGGAAATATTTACCTCTTTTCCTCAGTTATAAAATTGGCCTAGGGCCTGAAAAAAAAACAAAGCATAGTCCTGAATCACTGATTAGATTAAGGCCTTGTATGTCTGCACATATGTCCATACCTTCCGAGGCTAGAAATAATTCTTCACTGGACCAGAGTGCTATGCCTCGTAGGACCCAAGAGGGCAGCTTTAAAATTGCCACGTAATTGAATATGGGAAAGACTCTGACTTTTAGTTGTTATTGTTACGCTTTTCCTTATATCCCTAACTTTCTGAGTTTATGTAGTGCGAAAGAAGCAATTCCATCTCTGAAATGTAGCTATCTTAGGGGTATAAAATGACATTTTCTGCCTACACTGCAATCAGGACAAGGCCAGGGAGCACAGCGCTCCGCATGGGCAGAGGTGGGCTGCAGGCTCTTGATGGTAAACAGCATTTTTCAGCATAGCTGGTACAAAGCACAGCACCCAGGAGGCTTTTGCTTTTGACTCACATCACCAGTGCATAATAATAATAATAATAAACATTTTCACAGCACACAGAAACAAACACAGTAAGCAGAGGTGGTGTAAGCAGCAGCCTGAAATTTCATGAGTACATGTCCTATAAGACATAAGTTGCCCTCTCATCTCACACAAATTTGCAGAAAAACAAGAACTGGGGCCATGTGACACACTCATCCATCAGAGCATCCAAAGAGGGCTGCCTGCACTTGCGATGGCTGGCAAGGGAGGCTGTTCCTGCAGTTTTGACAGTGCAGCCAGGAAAGCCTTTTCAAAACACCATCTCTTATCAAATATCTTGAATTTTTCCTCTCTCTGATCCAGCACTTTCTTTTAGTCATGATCAGCATTTTTCTCCTGTCTTGCCAATACCAAAAAAGCCCTGCCGGTGAAACCACTAGCACTGGTGTCGGCACCATTTGTTGCAGGAACAACAGGGAGCTGAAGTGCTTTGATGCAAGAGAGAGTGTTGCAAGAGGAAATAACTCCCAGATAACCATCTTGCAGGACTACACGAAACCTGTGACATTGTCACACGGCTGGTGTCCTCAGGCTTCCCAGCTGGATTTGTGCAAGTGTGAGAGAGACTGAGAAAAGCTGGAAATGGCAGGTGATGGCTGGCCCTGAAGAACTGTTCTTTTCTGTATTGCCATTAATTGAAAACCATGGGTCTGGGTATATCTTGTTTGGACAGTGCTGGTGAAACCACAGATTTCTAAATCTTGATAAAAGCCTTGATCTTGAAAGCAAGCAGGAACCTCATTCAGGCTCGTGAAGGCATATGTGTTTGAAGAGGTGTGTGCTCGTTTTCCAAGCAGACAGAAGTGCCCATGGGGGCCTGAGTCTCTACCATCTTGCACCCGCTGCAGCCATTCAGACCTGTGCAAGTAGGGGCAACACACCATTTTCAGCAGTGCTAGTGATGGTCCTGGTTCCTCAGGTGGCACAGACATATTTTGGCCGCACTGGGTGTCCCAAGTGCTGAACATGGTGAGCTCTAGGTCTCTGGGTTGAAGTCAGGCAAGGGAGATCTTTAGCCTCAGCTACTGTCACTCTCTTAATGCCATTGGATTGTGGCAATGGTAAACAACAGTATTACATTTACTTTTGAGGGGGGCTGCTGTTTTTTTGTTCTTTTTTATCTCACGCAAATATTTTTTAATTTCTTGGATTTTATTTTGTATGTTGAAATCTCTGTGATGGTTCACAGTGGAGTGGTTAACATGGATTCCTTCTTTTAAACTTGCTAATAGAAGTTTCTTTTCTCCGCCCCTGTTTTTTGCTGCATTGTACAAGACAAGCATATCGAATTCTGCCTGGCTGCCAAGCCAAGTTCTGCTTTCATGTCAAATAATTAACAAAATTTTAGACTAACCTAATATTTGTTATACACGGTAATTAGATATGTATGTTTCTGTTTAAAGGAATGAATTTTGGAGATTGGACATTTGTAATTGATTGAGCATATTCAGAGCCATAATTATGTATAGAAAGTCAAAACTTCTTTTTTCTTTTGTCTATTTGTGTTCAACAGAATTTTCAGATGTAATGCCTATTGAGTTAGGGATTTTTTTAAAGTACGTTCACTGGAATACCTTTCATGATTCACAGTCCTTCTCAAGTAATATTGCTGATTAAATTAGCATTACCTAATGGGTGAAACTAGTAAGATATTTTGTTCAAATTAAGTCCTCACCTTTAAGGAGAAGTGAATTGGTCGATAGACCATTAGAAACTCAGTAGAAACTCACCCCAGTTCTTAAAATAAAGGTTACTGGCCAAACATGAAATTGGCAGTTACAGTTACTTTTAAAGTCGCATTAGTGAAAAACATCTGTTAATATAAAAATATCTCTGATACATTACAGTGGTTTAGCTGAAGTTAGTTTAGCAGTGCTTGGTTAACATCTAAAGGAGTGGGGGGAATAAATGTCTTACATTTGGCAATCAGTAAGCCAGGGTTTTTACCCATTGCTTGGCTTTGTTTGGGTTTAGACAAAGTTCCTCTGTTTTTACTCAAACTGCAGTAATCCTTGAGCCCTTGATCTCATGCATTCTGGGTTTTCTATACTCTTTATAATAATCTTTGAACCCTCAGCCCACATCATATGTTATGAATATTCTCTTTTTGGAAAAGAGAAGCGAGCAATCATTTTAGACTGCAGGAACCCTACCCCTAACATTTCCCTGTACGTCAAAGACATGAAGCAACCTCAGGGAGGAGAAGTAGCAGAAAGACCGGTTTGGAAAGATGGTTTGAGAGAGGAAAAGCTAAATGGGGAAGGATCAGTGAAAAAGATGACTTTTAAAGGTCAGAATATCACTGCTCTTGAGGAGTGATTCAAACCATACCTAGAAAAGCCTCTTATGTGCTACACCTGGTTCAGGTGGTGGAGAGGGGCAAAAGCCAGAAACTGGTCCTGGTGAATATAGGAAATAGTAGCATTACAGACTCATTACAGATCGGCTCAGGTTCTTCTTTCCCAGTGAAAAGACACTGAAATTTTGGAGATACTAGCAAGTAATGATTTTCTTCACCTTCTTGCCATGTGACTGATAAAATTTGTTATTTGTTTCCTCCTCACTCAATGACTCTTCCACCAGACCATCATCTTTTTATCCTTGGCCTTCTTGGCCTGTTCAGCTTTGAAAGAAATGATGTCTCTAAGGGAAATAAGTGGCTACCCTAGGGAATTGTACAGTAAATCCTTGGGATTAGGATAACTAACAGGTTCTCTACGCTATAGTTTAATGCAAGAAGTAAGATAGGCTTTTGCTGTAGGGACCTAATGGGGTAATACTTTCAAAAGTCACCAGATGACTGAAAATTAAGGTGCGTAATAGTGTTTCATCAAAAAGCCAGCTGAGGAAAACCTCTGTGTTTGTAAATTCAGCATGAAAAATGGCTCCCCTGTCACACGGCTCCACATACTGTTTCCAGTGTACATATGGCTCTGGTCTGCGGCTATTGCAATGGGCACTGGAAAACAAGCTCAGTCCCTTCCTGCTAATTTACTGGCGGAGGAGGTTTTTTTCCACCATGCAAGTTCATTTGTCAAGGTGACCTTCACAGCCGACACCGAGTATTACTGCAGATAAAGAATGCCGCCTCAGCGTATTCATGAAACCCAGCTCAGCGGTCCGCCGTGGGGATCCTGCGAGGCACAGGGACGTTGAAAAAAAAAAAAGAAACCTTCCTACAGGCACTGCAAGAGTTTTTCTGTCCCACAGTTTTTGTACGTCGGCACTGCACATTTTGCAATCCTTCTTCTGTCACGCTCTGTAAACCTTCTCTTGCCTGACTGGTTTTATGTCTAAACGGTCTGGAGGTTAAGTAGTTTCTTTTGAAAAATCCCTATTCTGTAAATTAATGGTCTCCTAGGCAGAGCTAAGACCACAATTAAATCTTAATCAATCATGAATGTAGGTAGGAAATTTCACAGATCCCCTGCCAAAGCCTAGACAGAAGAAACAGATCTTCAGAGATCTCCTGACAGAAAGTGTAATCTTTCATGGCATCTGAGGAGCTGATGTCAAGTCTGGACTGCTTGGCCATGAATAACTATCTTCTTCCTATCTACATAGTTGCTTTCAAATACATCACTTATTAAGTATTAGGATAGTGCCATTTTTCTACCATGAAAAACAAGCCAGATTTGGAGCATGTATGCTTAATGTATCCCACTGTTAATGTAAAATCCAGCTTGGAGAAAAGCCTCTGATTTTTGTTCACTAGCAGCTGGAATAGATCAATATATAGAGTCGCTGGAAATAGCAGTCATGTTGCAGAAGAAACCACCACAGGATTATGATCATGCCAGTTTAATTTCTGTGGAATAATTAATCCAATGATAATTCTTCCCGTCCCTTCCTTGTAGTTTTATTTTCATGCTTGCCATATGACATCAGTTAGACAAGTCCTTAAAGCTATTTCCTGACCTGTAACAAGAAGGGACTGTATTTAGAAGTGGGATCAAAAAAAAGGAACATTTCTTTTTCAGGAAAAAAAAAAAGTTTGGGTTGATCAGAATAATCTTTAGAGCATTTTTCTGGGCCAAGAAAAAAAACAGAGAAAAAAAAATGAGAAAAAGCTGAAACACTTCATTGCAACATCTTCTAAATGAGCTGGTTTGTTTCTAATTTATGTGGATTTAACTTTCAACAGAAAAGTAAAACAAATCTCTGAGATCAAACTGTTTATTGTTCTTCTGAAATTTTACAGGAAAAGCAAATGGCTTTGTTTAAGATGAACTTTAAGATTTTGTTCAATTACTTGTTTGGCCAAAGCCCTGAAAATTAGTTATTTACATAGCTAATTGCTTATGCCTGATTCTTACATTCAGATGCAGCAAAATGCTTAAACATTTGTCTCATTGTAAGGATAATCTATGTATTTCTACAGTCATAAAATGGATTCAAGAGCAGGTTTATTTTATGTCTCAGCATTTAACTTTACAAAAAGAATAGCACGAAACCACACATGTCAGTATTTATCAGTTGTATGACATTCAGTATATCTGGTGAAATATTTCATCTTTATGTCCCATACATAGAATTAGTTCAGAGCTACTTTTGTACAAACCATGAAACAGAACACTCAGATATGAATAAAGGCACCAGTGCAGGCAGATCTCTGTGTCATGTTTTGGTGGGACACCTGTGTATATGAGTTCACCACTGTTTATTTTTTGTAGGACAGCTGTGATTAGGGCTCACCATCATGCTGGTCCAGAAAGAATGAGGGCAAAAACATTGTTTAAACATATTTACGTAGCTTTATGGCAAGACTTTTAATCTAAAGGTTTGTTTACATTGTAGTTAAAGAAAATGCTGTATTTTGGAAGTAAAATATGTTAAGTGAAAGGACAATGCAAGGAGAGGGTCACAGTTCGCTTAATTTCAAGTGTACCTAATGCCCGGCGAGCACTTATGCACTTCCAGCATTTAACAGCTCTTTGGCAAGTTCCTCATTGTCCTCTCCCCATAAGAGACATCTCATCCATAGGTGAGCTGAATTGCTCTTTGGAGGTGACTTTCCTGCCGCTGGCTGTGATCAGGAGCCTGCAGCAAGCAGCGTCTTAACTCACACGTCCCAGTTCAACACCTAATGTTAGACGAGAGGATCCAGCACTTACTGAAACTCGGGGAGTGTTTTAATTGCCAAGAGCTGCCTGAAGGAAGACGTGCTCATTGTGAACTACTGCAAAAGCCGGCCTCTGTTTCCTCCCCTCCCTCCCCGACCGCATTTTTCTGCTCTGCACAGACAGAGAGCTGCAAGGGACTTGGGTTGCAAATGGGAACCTGCCTTCATATTTACTAAATGCAGCCAAATCTCACCTTATTCTTATGAAAAGCTAAGTCACTGATATCGAGGCTTGTTTAAATTCCAACAGAGGGCAACTTTGGGAAAAGGCAACCTTAAACCCATATTTATCTGACTGTTCAGACAAACTCTAGAATTAGGTAAAAAATTAATTTCTTCATACAGCAACAGCTCAAGGAGAGTAATAGTGGCTGTAGTCTCTCACTTAATTAAAAAGAAGAGAGAAAACACCCTTGAAGGAAGTGGAGAGGGCAGTCTGGTGTCTACTGAGCCTGGAGGTTGCCTCTGAAGTCCTGCAGGAGGTAAGACTATAAAGGTATTTAGTTGGGATGATATGGACTATCATGACTGTATCGTTTCATGCAAAGCAACACCAGCTGGCTTTGTAGCATGAACAGCCCCACAGTCCACTACCAAATTCCTGAGCCATCCTCTTCCCTGCAGTTTATCCTTTAAAGTGTGATGTACCAATCCCTAAAAAGACCTACAGACAGTGGTAAATGACCAGAAGTTTTCAAAATTTTCAAGGATTTACACAGTCCTAAAAGTTCACCAGAAGAAACAGAAAGGTGACGTAAATTCCAGTTTAAAACATAAAGCAAATTTTACTTCAATGTGAACTGTAAAACCAAACCATTTCTGGTTTTGCTCTTTTCTGTCCCCTTAGGAAATCTGTGTCTGGTTCAGGAAGTCCTTTCCCTTCTCTTTTCTTTGTTTCAGCCGGTTGGTTTTTTTTCTTTCTCTGATTAAATAACAGGCTTTCTTTTCCCTTTATTCTCCTGAAGGGCTTTGGCCATGTCTTTGGAGGAAGTGAAGGATATCAAAAAGCTTATAACCAGAAAGTCAGCTTTTCCTCCTGTATTTCAGGCTGGGGGAATGATGACAGGAATGCTTTAAATTTGACAGACCAGTATAGGTATTTCAATGGATAAACAAAGGTTTGATGGAGGGAGTAAAGTTCGACCACCTCATATGCTTTCCATGCTTAAGACTTATTTCTTAGGGCTCCTTTGATGGCACTAACAGCCTGTAGTAGGGAACTTTTTGCACAGTATGTTTCCTTATCCCCCAGCTGCAGCTGAAAATCATCCCCAAATTTCAAGATTTTATCTGTCTTGTGGCCAAAACCCAATTCTGGGCCACTGTTCACAGGAAACCTGGTGCATGCTTTTGTCAGCATTCATCTAGGCCTCCCACTGATTGTCCCAGTGTAGGAAAAGCAAGAAAGCCTTCCCCATAAATATTTGATTTCTTAACAGCTGTACTCTGGCTCGCTTCTCCTTCCTCGCTGGCATTGTGCACTACGCTTCTGCTCCGGGTGGAGCAGCCATCTCCATGCAGAGAGAGCTCCTCATTAATTTGCATCTGGTCATTTACGATTTTTTTTGTGTTATGCTAATGGTAGTGTCTCATATCCCTTTAGCAGAAAACACATAAATTGGCTCTGTCTTTTTCTGAGCCACCCCACAGGGACACTCCTGAATTACAGTGCAGCTTAGTGCTGCTGATTACTTTTTTATTTCTCCTCCTAGGAAATGGATAAAGGGTTTAAGTTCTGACACAAACAGGAAAACACAGTAAGAGGATTTATCCTGAAGGCATCTACTCTTTAAATAGTGATGGAGCCATGTCAGTCCGTTTCCCACAAGGGCCAGAAGTTCCACCGCTCTTTGTTCCCGCAGCCCTTGTATGACTAGAGGCAGAATATCCTATCACAGGCTGTCAGATAGCTCCCCGAATATGCAACTTGGTGATCATAGGCTGAGGAGGGACTCACTGCCTCTAGGGGCATGAAGAAGTTGGGTTTCAGAAGGACTCTGCTCTGCTCCTTTAAGGATAACACCAAGGCTTTATTCTGCTCTGAGGTAAGACTTGCAGAATTTACTAAATCAGTAACTTCTCAGCCTTCCAGACCCTGTTCCCTCCCTCTTGTTTTCTTAAAAGAGGAGTGACAGGAGGGGGAGCAAGCTGTCAGAGTTATCACTAGTGGAATTTTCCAGCTTTACCGGGCAGGAAAGGGGGGACAAAAAAAATGATATGCTGTAGAAAAACAACTGGACACAGCGCAAGCGAAAGCAACTGCAGGATGGGCATATGCATGCTTTGCATTGACTCAAGATGGATGAAAATATGTCTCAAGAATCTATTAACATGAACCCATTTAAGGTTTTATTAACAAGGTGTGCTTCTGGAAAATTATACTCTGTAATAATATATTTTTTTTCTCACCCTTTATTCTGCTTAAAAATGTGTTCTGCTGGAATAATGTTCCAGGGGGAGCAGAACCTTTACTTCAAATTGGATTAATCACAGCTTTTCCCATTTTCACTTTCATTTGATTTGGGGCGAGAATTTTGCCTTTTTCAATTTTTGCCTTCTGATGTCATATAGATGTCTATGACAACTATGTGTATTTCAGCTAAATGTCATGACCAGACTCTAACTTGCACAAGTAGAGTTTTATACAAACCTAGCTGTAAGGAAAGAAGAAACTTATGACTGATATCATTCCATGGGAGGAAAGCCAGGTCTGACAATTTAAGCAATGCGTTCATACAGATTACATGGCTAAATGAGCTAAAGTGCTTCTACATTCACAAATACATTATCCTAATCTACATTTTTCAAACTGTGCTCAAATCTTGCTTGGTTCTGCACACTTGGCAGGCAGGGACTTGGAGGTAGTGGAAGCTCTTTCTTATGGATACTTTCAGTTTGAAGGTGTTTATGTCTGGTAACCAGGTAAAAATCCAGGGCATCAGGGGACTGGTGGTGAAGAGCAGCTAAAACTGTTTACCCAGTAATGAAAACTGGAGAAATTCAAGGGACCTGGATACGAGGACTTGTCCACATTGTTTTGAGGAAACTGGAAGCTTGTTTATGTCGTCTAAATAAATGCAAGCGATAGACCATCAATCCAGCACTCACGGCCAGGCTCTCTCATCTCTCGTGGAGGGATTTCTCATCTGCAGGCTGGCATGACACTCACAGCTCTGCACCACCAGAGCAAACATCAGGAGTATTTGAGGAGTTTCTTTTAGCAGTTCTTGCTCCGTAGCAGTTTGCACTGAAATGGCCAGC